>OZ053308.1:25959122-26194470 GCA_964056655.1 Arabis hirsuta
GCCAAACCGCGTCCCCATCAACCACCACGACTAACCGGAGTCACGAGCCATGGACCACCGAACCACCTGACTTGACCAACCACCCACCCAACCATGGTCTATAAAAAGGTAAGTTTTTCTTTTTCTCTTTAATTTATTCAAAACTAAGTTTTAAATTCAAAAATTTAACCAAATTTTATTTTTAATTTTGCATTTTCATAAATTATCATTCTTCATCTATATAATTCATTAAATTAAATTTGATGGATTTATTCATTTATGAACTTTTGCATTTTTAGTATTGAAATTTTTGGTTAGATTAATTTAGTTTATGAATGAATTTCACATCTTAACAAAGTATTCTTCATTTTTTTCACCATTTCACTTGTATTAGGCCATTTTTATCAAATTGGATTCTTCATTAGAATTTAATTTCTTTTTTTTATGGTCTATCTTATGAAATCTTGGAGCTAGACTTCAATATACCTCTTGATCGATCTAGATCCAAGATGAATTTACCAAATGATTTTAGGTGTTTTTGCAAGGATATTTTGTACTTAAGCAGGATTTGACTCAAGATATTTTATTGTGGACGCACAATTCATTCGTCTTAAGCATGATCCACACGATTCAAAAGAGATGTGAACCAAAAGAAGAGAATTTGGAGATACCTAGCCTGGTTACAATTCATAAGGGATACAATATAACTGTGCTTGACGAAAAATCTAGTTTGTTCGAGCCGATTTCCAGATTTTCCAATTACAGTTCACAAACGGAAGAAGACGAACACTTTTATGGGACACTTAGCAAAGAAGTTGAGAGAAAGCCACTGCACTTCACCAACTGATCTTAAATATCATGTTTTCTGATGGATTTTCAATAAGGCTCGAAAAATTATCTACTGTTTTACAGATGGCTCGATACTACCCTTTTGGCGAGTCGAATCACCCCATTCAAGGACCATACGCAAAATCGTTGGAGCAAAAGCGTTGAAACTTTAGCAGCAGCTTCAAAAGAACCTATAACTCGGTGAATTTTCAATATGGCTCGATGAAAATTGTACGGTTTGAGAGATAGTCCACGAGCATGTTCTGGTGACCAAAATCACTATACCGTGAGCCAATTTTCAAATGATGAGGAACTAGCCGATGACACCTTGAGCTGAACTGTTTCTAAGGACATAAGGAAGATTTTAGGAGTGTTCATTTACCCTTGGAGATTCCAAAGGTGCTTCATACCAACCAAAAATGGGATATTTTTCGATCTTCATGATTTTTTTGTCTACAATCGGTAACTTCGTTCTATTCTCTAAATTTTCTAATTTCAATTTATTTTTTAATTTCCAACATACTCCCTTAATTTGATTTTTTTTACACCGAGGACGGTGTAATTTAAGTCTGCAGGGATTGTTGTTTACTAACACGTTTGTTCGTGATTGGTTTTTATGTTTTTAAAATGAGTTTTTCAAAAATTATTTTCTGAAAACGTTTTATTGAGTCAAAATAGTCAGTTGTAAATGATGACCCTTCTTTTGGTTTAGTGGATTGTCTTTTTCAGATTAGTGACCATTTTTCCAGGATCGATTTCAAAGTCAGACTAATGAAAAATCCTAAGGCTGACCAGTTAACTAGAGACATTTGTTACTTCCAGCATAATCCGCCAAGTTAGCTAATTATGCGGTCTCCTCGGTGATTGATGTTCATAGAGCTTGACTCCTCATTCATACCTGACAAGTGCAATCTCTGTTGAAAGTAATGGTACTCCTCTCCCTTGTTCAAAAAAATATATGATTGGGGTGATATGATAGTTCTTGAGTATAGGATGAGGAAATAAAATTCCAGTGAGTCAGTACTCAAGAGATAATCACCCGGAGCTCAAAAGCAGCAGTCTGAGTCCCTTAAAACGGATGTAGAGGACGAGCGATCTCACGACCCTGTCTCCTCACAAGGAATAACAATAGTGAAAGCACTGCTTTTGAGTCTCAGCATTCTAAAAAAAATGAGTGGAAAATCAAATAAGTCTGGGGGAGGGAAAGAGTACCAAGAGTTGTATGGTTCATTAGTCATGGTATAGTATGAGAATGAGTTTAGAAGGTTCTTGGCATTGAGATCTGGGACGAGACCCAACAATGATTACTATCGGGTTGTGTTGAAAAGTCGTGGATGAATTTGGAAGGCTGCAAATGTATATGGAGAAGTACATGGTGGTCTGATTTTGAGTTGGTTATGCATTATGTGGCTTACTAGTTATAAGGGTAGGTCCGATATTCCAAGGGAAGGTAAGTTTCTGCGTTTTAAAACCTTTTTTCTATTCTTAAGATTTTGCTTGAGGACAAGCAGAAGATAAGTCTGGGGGAGTTGATATGTTCCATATTTTACCTATTTTACTATCTATTTTACTATGTTTTCTATGCATTTATCTACGGTATTTAGCAAAGAAGTTGAGAGAAAGCCACTGCACTTCACCAACTGATCTTAAATATCATGTTTTCTGATGGATTTTCAATAAGGCTCGAAAAATTATCTACTGTTTTACAGATGGCTCGATACTACCCTTTTGGCGAGTCGAATCACCCCATTCAAGGACCATACGCAAAATCGTTGGAGCAAAAGCGTTGAAACTTTAGCAGCAGCTTCAAAAGAACCTATAACTCGGTGAATTTTCAATATGGCTCGATGAAAATTGTACGGTTTGAGAGATAGTCCACGAGCATGTTCTGGTGACCAAAATCACTATACCGTGAGCCAATTTTCAAATGATGAGGAACTAGCCGATGACACCTTGAGCTGAACTGTTTCTAAGGACATAAGGAAGATTTTAGGAGTGTTCATTTACCCTTGGAGATTCCAAAGGTGCTTCATACCAACCAAAAATGGGATATTTTTCGATCTTCATGATTTTTTTGTCTACAATCGGTAACTTCGTTCTATTCTCTAAATTTTCTAATTTCAATTTATTTTTTAATTTCCAACATACTCCCTTAATTTGATTTTTTTTACACCGAGGACGGTGTAATTTAAGTCTGCAGGGATTGTTGTTTACTAACACGTTTGTTCGTGATTGGTTTTTATGTTTTTAAAATGAGTTTTTCAAAAATTATTTTCTGAAAACGTTTTATTGAGTCAAAATAGTCAGTTGTAAATGATGACCCTTCTTTTGGTTTAGTGGATTGTCTTTTTCAGATTAGTGACCATTTTTCCAGGATCGATTTCAAAGTCAGACTAATGAAAAATCCTAAGGCTGACCAGTTAACTAGAGACATTTGTTACTTCCAGCATAATCCGCCAAGTTAGCTAATTATGCGGTCTCCTCGGTGATTGATGTTCATAGAGCTTGACTCCTCATTCATACCTGACAAGTGCAATCTCTGTTGAAAGTAATGGTACTCCTCTCCCTTGTTCAAAAAAATATATGATTGGGGTGATATGATAGTTCTTGAGTATAGGATGAGGAAATAAAATTCCAGTGAGTCAGTACTCAAGAGATAATCACCCGGAGCTCAAAAGCAGCAGTCTGAGTCCCTTAAAACGGATGTAGAGGACGAGCGATCTCACGACCCTGTCTCCTCACAAGGAATAACAATAGTGAAAGCACTGCTTTTGAGTCTCAGCATTCTAAAAAAAATGAGTGGAAAATCAAATAAGTCTGGGGGAGGGAAAGAGTACCAAGAGTTGTATGGTTCATTAGTCATGGTATAGTATGAGAATGAGTTTAGAAGGTTCTTTGCATTGAGATCTGGGACGAGACCCAACAATGATTACTATCGGGTTGTGTTGAAAAGTCGTGGATGAATTTGGAAGGCTGCAAATGTATATGGAGAAGTACATGGTGGTCTGATTTTGAGTTGGTTATGCATTATGTGGCTTACTAGTTATAAGGGTAGGTCCGATATTCCAAGGGAAGGTAAGTTTCTGCGTTTTAAAACCTTTTTTCTATTCTTAAGATTTTGCTTGAGGACAAGCAGAAGATAAGTCTGGGGGAGTTGATATGTTCCATATTTTACCTATTTTACTATCTATTTTACTATGTTTTCTATGCATTTATCTACGGTATTACGCCTTTAGAGGTAGTTTTCCTCGTATTTGTAGTTTTAGAGTCTTAACAAGGAAATCAAGGAAAAATGAGCAAAAAGAGCCAAAATAGGTGTAAACCAAGCTATAGAAACTTTCATAAGCCAAAGACATCATCAATATCAAAGAATTCACAAGGTACCACAATCTACCAAGTTGGACAGAACATATACGCTAGAAGTTTAGCAGTAAACGGAGGGTCAAATCAACTTGGAATTGGATGAAATTTGGTCAGAAGATAGATCTTTGAGTTAAATTCATAACGGAGTTTTAATCATATCATTTGGAGCTGTGAGCAGAAAGATAAGCTTGGTTTACTGAAGACACGTCAAACTGCCTCTGAAGTGAAACAAGTGCAGAATCGAGTCAAGCACCGGGCCAGTCCGTGGACCGATGTTCCAGACCATTGCCAGCACTCATGAAGGCCCAAAGAAGACTCCAACACCGGCCTAGAAGCCCGTCCGTTACTTGGCCCAACGTTGGAGCAGTTTTGACGTAAAAGACCCTTTTGTCCTAAACTAAGCCCTAGAAGATCCTACACCTATATATACTTGTTTTTAGCCTCTTTAGGAGAATAAGCATCAATAAGCAGCCAAGAGGGCACGACAAGGGAGCCCTAGGCAGCCGCCTATCTCTTCTCTAAACACTAAACATGTTTTCATCTTTGTTCTTCATTGGATTTGGATTCTAGGAGGAGATCTCCCTTTGTACTTTGATATAGAGAAGATTTCTTATCTCTTACTCTTTAAATTCATTTTATCTATGATGATTCGTGCCTATCCTTGTTGCTTCGTTATTACTTCAATCATGTCCGAGTAATTCACTTGTTAGGTTTTAGGTTTTCAATGAGTTTCATAATTCGATAATTGATTGATGATTGTTTAGGGAATACATTAGAGTCTTCATCTTTACTTGTACTTAATGCATGATTGCTTTACCGATCATCTAGTGATCTGATCTTAGGTTTATATACTCTCAAAAAGCTTGTTATATTGCCTGAACTAGTATTTGATGAGCCAAACGCCTTAACAATTCGAAAGGTTAGTTAAGGAGTGCAGTGAACTTTATCAAACTTGAACTTTAATGCATGTTTTCACCTTGTAATAACCTGCGACAGTTGAGTCTATTAGGGTGCTAAAACGTAGATGGTTAGTTACGTCACGACAGTGACCTTACATCAGTGCTTTGTGTTTTAGACGGTTCATAATTCCTAAGTTTCTAAAATCAATCAATCTTTATTGTTGCATGATTCTCTGCGAAATACCTAAGTCCTAACGCTTTTCTCTTATTGATTTATCCTTGCTTTTACTTTCTTTGCTTTACAATTTTTATTCATAAAACCACAAAAACCGTAAAACATATTTTCTTCTTAGCTTGATTTCAATCTTATAAATTCGTAGCATAACTATCTGGTCTCTATGGATCGATCCCTAAGTACTACTACGATCTCTTAATTTGAGAGAGTAGCTCAGGGTAAATTTGAGCATATCACAAATCAAAGCTAATACTCCGTAGCAGCAAGAGTAAAGCACATAGACATAGTATAAATTGTTGATCTACAAAGCGCAATGGATTAGATCTCATCTCTTTGCAATAGGGCAAAGTCGAACTACCCTTAAAAGCTTCTAGAATCAAATATGCATTAAGAGCAAGAGAAAAACAAAATACATATTTAGGTATTGATTTAGGATATTATGGCCGGCTGCTTAAGTTCCTAGAGAGGCTAAAAGCAAGTATATATAGGGTTTTAAGGAGGCTTAAGTCGGCTAGGTATTTTTCGGGCAAAAATGTCTTTTTAGTCGAAACTGGGGCAATACCGGTCACAATAACGGTCGGGCTTTGAGATCGATATTGGAGGATTCTATGGCACTTCTTAAAGGTCAGAAAATGTCTGGATCATCGGCCCATGGGCGGCCCGGTGCTTGACTCCATTCTGCACTCATTTTACTTCGAAGGCAGGTTGACATGTCCTCAGTGTTTCGGGTGTATCTTCCAAAGTACAGCTCCAATTGATGAAATTCCAACTCCATTGGAAAGCTAACTCAAATTTTTATCTCCATACTAAGATTAATTAAATTACCAATTTATTTGGTCCTCCGTTCATCTGCAAACTTCTGACATATATGTTCTGTCCAGTTTGAGAATGTGCATTATCTTCAAGATTAAATGACTTGGCTTGGTTCCTTTGACTTGGATGAGTAGCTGCATCATAGATAACACTAATTTTTCTCCATTGTACATCTTTTTGATGATAAAACCTGTTAAGATCTTAAAATCTACATAAACGAGAAAACTATCTCTTTTGGTCGAAAAACTTTATTAATATATGTAAAAACCATAGTAAAATAGATAGTAAAAGTGGTAAAATATAGGGTATATCAACTCCCCCAGACTTATATTTTGCTTGTCCTCAAGCAAACAATCGTCAAGAATTGAGAAGAGGTTTAAAATTCGGAGGAACTCACATATCCTTTGGATCGTTGCATCAAATTCTAATAATCCACATGAAACAATATTAGCTCATAGACGTTGTCATCTTCTTCCATCACGAATTTGCAACATGTCCATACTATAAATCTCTGTCCCTGCAAAAATCTCAACTTCAAATCAATTGACTCTTTCTACTTCTTAGATTTAATGAAAATTTCTCATCAAGAACATCATTCAAGGAAGACGGCGCTAGGTATTGGAAAAGACTGATTTTAGTGGTGAGGTTAAAAGTGTTTAGGGTTACCATAGACTCCGGGTGCGAGATATTATGCAAAATCGCAAAAGAGAATGGACCTATTGATGTCCACAATTTCCCAACCACTTTTTCACGTCTTTCTCCCGAGACTTAGATTTTTTCTCCAAGAATCACTTGAAATCTCTTCTACTCATCTCTTCTTTTGTATCATGACATTCCTCGGGTATTCTTTGGCCATAAGACTCTGAGAATTACCGTTTTCCTTTCCATTAGATTTCTTTTCTTTTTTTCTTTATTATTTTTTTTCTTTTGAAAGGGGGAAAACGGTATCTCTTTGACATGAGTCAAGTTGATAAGCTCAAATTTGCCCTGAGCTACTCTCTCAAATTAAGAGATCGTTGTAATACTTAGGGATCGAATCCACAGGGAATCAAAACACACAATCGACTAAAGAGTTCAAATTATGCTAAGTAAATAGTGATGAATGTAAAATAAACAGCAAACGTAAACAAAGTGAATGATGATAAGGGTTCTAGTAATCAATTGGTCAAAAGGTTAGACTTTGGGTAATTCGCAGGAAAGAATCGAAATACGGCTGTGTCGATCGACACAGATGTCCGTGTCGATCGACACAGATGTTCGTGTCGATCAACACAAGGATAAAAACGGTTAGAATTTGTTAAACGCGGTTCTAGAATTCAAACACAAATATTTAACCAATCAACTTTCGTTGCAGAGATTATCTATGATTAAATCCCTAAATTCCAAATTTTTTTGCAAAGTTAGTGAATAAAATCAAGCATTAAATTCATGTTCAATTTTTCACAAAATTACTAAACCAAATTTCTTTGCGAATAGATAATTTTGCTCATCTAAGATTATGTCCGGTTGTTAATAATACTTTCGCATCTATTAAAGCAACCTAGGATATCCAATTTTAGTTGATCAATCCTAAAATCAGAGTTAAATCAATCTAGATGAAGAACATAAAGATAAATCCTAACAGATTTTCAATCCTGTCAATTTCTCATCAGACCCTTGAATTAC
Organism: Arabis hirsuta; assembly: GCA_964056655.1. NCBI lineage: Eukaryota > Viridiplantae > Streptophyta > Magnoliopsida > Brassicales > Brassicaceae > Arabis > Arabis hirsuta. The sequence goes on from OZ053308.1 coordinate 25,966,905, forward strand.
CCTAAACATAACAAGCAAACTACTCAGACATAGATGCAGTAAACATTATGAATGAATAAAATTGCATAAAAGAGATATAGTAAGTGATACAGAGATTCGAAAACGATGAAGTCCGGAAGTCTGAAATCTCCTAAAAGCTCTGTAAATCTCTTCTCTCTCAAGTCTCAATTAAAAACTAGCTCCAATCCTAAAAGCCTAATGAAAAACTATATATAATCTGTCAAATTCGGATCGGGCTTTATGTATAATTTCTGGGCTTTTTGGGCAAAACTAGAATTTCTTCAAAACTTGAAATCTCTTCGTGTCATACATGTGTGTCGATCGACACACTGAACCGTGTCGATCGACACAGCCTTGAAAAATCGACTCCGACTTGATAACTTCAGCTTTTCTTTCCTTGATGTTCCAAAAACTTCCAATATGCTCCAATCGATCATCGACCTACAAAGACTCTATAAAAATAGGAAAACACCAAAAAGACTCGATAAAAAAGACTTATATCATGGTCAAAAACGGGTAAAAACCATGATATATCAACTCCCCCAGACTTAGCATTTGCTTGCCTTCAAGCAAAACATACACCAAGAATGTGAAAGAGGTTTGAAAACGCAGAAACTTACCTTCCCTTGGAGCACCAGACAGAACTCTTTCAACTAGTAAGCCACATAATGCAGAACCAATTCAAAACTAGACCACCATGTACTTCTCCATAGACATTCGCAGCCTCCCAAATTCATCCACGACTTCTCAACATAACCCGCTAGTCCTCAATGCTGGGTCTCGTCCCATATCTCGATGCCAAGAACCTTTTAGACTCATTCTCATACCATACCATGTCAAGTGAATCATACGACGCTTGGTACTCTTTCTCTCCCCTAGACTTATTTGATTCTTTACTCTCTCTTTTTTTTAAGACGACTGAGACCCAAAAGCAGTGTTTTTACTACTATTGTTCCTTGTGAGGAGACAGGGTCGTGAGATCGCTCGTCCTCTACATCCATTCTAAAAGACTCAGACTGCTGCTTTTGAGCTCCGGGTGATCATTTCTTGAGTACTGATTCACTGGAATTTTATTTCCTCATCTTATAGTCAAGAACTATCATTTCACCCCAATCATCATTATATATATATATATATTTTTTTTTTTTTAGAATAACGGAGAGGAATACCATTACTTTCACTAAAAGGTGCACTTGTCAAGTATGAATGAGGAATCAAGCTCTATGAACACCAATCACCGAGGAGACCGCATAATTAGCTCGAACCCTGGGCGGATTATGTTGGAAGTAACAGATGTCTCTAGTTAACTGGTCAGCCTTAGGATTTTTCATTAGTCTGACTCTGAAATCGATCCTGGAAAAATGGTCACACCACTGAAAGAGACAATCCACTAAACCAAAAGAATGGTCATTTTTTTCCAACTGACTATTTTGACTCGATAAAAATGTTTTGGACTGACTTTCAAAAACAAACACAAAGTTAGCAACTACCTCCCCCAAACTTAAACAACACTGTCTCCAGTGTTATTAAGCCTGAAATTGGTGAAAGAATCAAATGGAAAATGAAAACACCAATCGAAAAGAACGAAAACTTACCTGATGCAGGGTGTGTCGATCGACACGAGTAGGTGCGTCGATCGACACACTGGTGTTTCTCGTCCAGTCACCATTTTTTTTTTTGTGAATAAACCTGAAACGCTTAGACTAAAACTAAAAGTTAGTAAACAAAGGAAAAATAAAACGAAAATAAGTGGACTTACCAGTGGGTTGCCTCCCACTAAGCGCTTGTTTTCAGTCATTAGCTTGACTGTGTCAGGACTCAGGCTTTTGGTGGATCTTTGAGGGGTCTTATGTCTCCCTCATCCTTTGATAACGTTGCATTTGATCGCTCTCCAGCTCCAGACTTCCAAGGAACAATACCAAGGAAAAGCTTCATGGTAGTTTGCAGCATCTCTTGAACAACTACCTCTCCTTTCTCCCTCAACTCTAAGGGGATGATGATTCTGAACTTGGAGAAAGATTTGAAAGTCATTTTGTGCTTCACCTTGCAGGCAGTCAAGTCTCCATCAGATCTCATAGAGGGTGAAGTCAAAAGTAGGGCACATGGGATCTTCTTCGTGTTATCTCCAAGGTCTGAACTCCGATTTCCTGGATTTGTAACGGTCATACAAGAATTCTCCTTGACACGAACTACGGGGTAGAAGACATCCTTGTTGATCTTAGAGAATGAGATTCTCTGATTGGGAAAATCCACAATCGTACCCACAGTAGCAAGGAATGATGACCCAAGAATCAATGGTCTCTCGCTGTCATTCTTCGTCTCTATGATGTGAAAATCCACCGGAACCAGACAATCTCCTACTTGAAGCATCAAGTCAGGAATGAACCCTTTCGAAAATATTGAAAAAAAGTCGGCCAGCTCGAGAGACATCTTTGAAGGTTGAAAATCCTTAATCCCCAGCTTCCTTGCAACAGACTGAGACATGACATTCACATTAGCTCCAGTGTCACAAAGAGAATTCTTGAATTCCATACCTTTGATCGAACAAGGAACAACGAACATCCCTGGATTCGGTATCTTTTGCAACTTCCTCAGCTGTGGTTGAGCATGTCTCCCTGTTCTCTCTGATATTTTGACACTAATAGCCCGTGGGTATGGAATCTTGGGCTTGTAGACCCTTTCCTCTGCTTGAACAGAAGGTTTCGACGCGTCTGGGCAGAACTGGGACCCGTGTTGATCGACACAGAGGGGCTGTGTCAATCGACATGCCTGTGTCGAGGATGTGTCGACCTTGGGAGAAAAATCACCGATTGCATAAACTCCAGTATTGCGATTTTCGACCTGTGTCGATCAACACAAGCCTTCCGTGTCGATCGACACGGGGTCTGGAATGCAAAACTCATCTTCTTCAACCTCCTCTTCACTCCCCAAAGTGATGGCATTGACGTGTAGTCTCGGGTTTGTTTCCGTCTTGGCTGGGAGAAATCCCTCTTGCCTTCTAACATTCTCCGCAGTTTGAGCAACTTGGGTGTCCAGCTTCTTCACATGGAGATTGAGGGCCTTGATTTTACCATTCAGATCCTGGTACATGGCATCTATCTTCCCGTTAAAGCTCACAGTCATCTTCTGTTGACCCTCCAAGAGCTGCTCGAGCATAGATTTCATCTCGCTACTCTCTGATGACTGAGCAGGTGGTGTCTGATAAGAAGAAAAACTGTAGTTCCTAGTGTAACTGCTCTGGAAAGGCTTTTGATATCCTTGTTGATTACCATACCTCTGACCCTGAAAACTAGCTCCACCAACGTAGTTGCAATCCTTTTCATCCTGCTCTTCCTCTGGAATGAAGGTCTCTACCTCTTGAGCGAACTGAACAGTCTTCTTCCCCACTAGCAGGTTGTGTACAGAATCCAGCTTAGCCTTAACCTCAGCAATTTGTCTACCATCCATGTTCCCACCAAGCTTCTTTCTCTCGAAGTCTGCGTTCTTGGTACTATTGCTAGAAGCCAAGTTATCAATAAGAATCAGTGCATCCTCCGGATATCTGGTGTTGAAGTTCCCATTGCTAGCAGAATCCAGAGCCATCTGATACCTCCAACCAATCCCTCTGAAGAAGATACCCAACAACTGAACATCACTGAACCCGTGGTGAGGACAATCTCTCTGGTAGGACTTGAATCTCCCCCATGAAGCCTTGAATGCCTCAGTCGGTCCCTGCTTGAAAGTAGAGATCTTAGTCCTCAGATCCTCGGATCTCGCCTCATCAAAGAAGTTGTTGAGGAAAGCATTCTTGGTGTCCTCCCAAGTAGTCAGCGAACCCGGCTCCAGCTGCTTCAACCAGTAGGCTGCTTCTCCACCCAGAGAGTAGGGGAAACGCTTGCAGTCGAGGTAATCGCTAGACACTCCATTAGCCTTGATGCTAGATGCTAAGTCCTCAAACCTCTCAATGTGATCCATGGGGTGCTCAGAGGAAAGACCATGGGATGGATGTTGAGCCACAAGTGAGAAGAAAGCAGGCTTCAGCTCAAAATCGCCCCTCTGGAACGTAGGAGGGCGAATTGCAGTTCTGTTAGCGTAGAATTCATCTGGCCTATTGTACTCTCCGAGAGTACGCCCACGCCCAGCCGGCTTTTGGCGATGCATAACATGCTGCTCCTCCACAATCACAACCCCATTCTCATCTAACCTCTGACCCTGAGCATTACGTCTACGACCCTCAGTATCCTGAAGGAACCCATCTTCACCTCTGATAAGAATTAACGGATTCATTTTGGCTGACTTTCTCGCTGCTCGGTTGGCTCGTTCTAACTTTCCAATCTCAAGGTTGAGATCAACTAGTTCTTCGTTCTGGTTGCTTCTGGTAACGCGATTAGGCATAAACCTTTAAATATTATAATTATTTTTATAATTTAATGGATTACTAATTAAAATTTAAATTTTGATATTAATAATTTTTAAAGTGTTTATCCGCGTATTAACGCGGATCCTATGTACATATAGTAGTTTTATATAGTTGTTGGTACACACAAAAAAAATAAACAAGAAATTGGTCTTATCATTAGTGACTAACCATTATTAGTGTTGTTATTAGTGATAACCATTATTATAAGAATTTTAATGGATTTTAGATAGGGTTGGGCAAATTATCCGTTAAATTCGATTCGATTCGGTATTTGTTTCGATCCGATCCGAAAAATCCAGATATCTGTTTTGAATCAAAGCAAAGCAAATAATAGAATTTAGTATCTGTCTAACCGAAGCAAATTACAAATACTAATTTTAAAAATCCGAATATCCGGTCTGAACCGTGTATTACTTATACATATGTATAATATGGTAAATTTATAACGTATATTTACATTTTTTTACTTTTAAATATATTTGGCGAATATATTTATAGTAAAAATTAGAGGTGGGCATTCGGTTTTCGATTTTGGTTTTGGTTCGGTTTTTCGGTTATTCGGTTTTTCGGTTTTTGATAAATTGAGTCCATATGAAACCGAAATTGTTTCGGTTCGGTTTCGGTTCGGTTCGGTATCACAAAATTGAAGGCCATTATATACTGAAATCCGACTTCGGTTCGGTTTTTGGTTTCGGTTTCGATTTTAAACCGAAAAACCGAATTCAAACACGTACAACCCAAACAGATCGATCGATTTAGACTAAAGGATCGGTCAATCCATGCTCTTCTGGTTAGTTTAGTTTTTCGGTTTTGATTTCGGTTTTTCGGTTTAACCGAAACCGATCCGAAACAATCGGTTTTTTGGTTTTAATTTTAGTTTTTTTGTTTAAACCGAAACCGAACCGAAACCCTGGACTATAAATTTGGTGGTCCATTCGGTTTAATCCAACTAATCGAAACCGAAACCATACCGCTTTTTCGGTTTGGTATTTCGGTTTTGGGTTGATTTGCCCACCCCTAGTAAAAATAGATAGATACTAACTTTATTTGAAATATTTTACTTAAATAAAAATATATTTTTTATTTTTCACTGTTTTAATCTTTTACTTTTTATTTTTTAAACAATTTATCCAATAAAATTATACTTATTTCATATATTTATTGATTAATTAGTTTAAATCTTATATTAAAACAGATTTCCATTATTCCGGATATTCAAAAAATTTCGAATCAAATCAAATCATAAAATTAGATATTCATAAAAAAAACAAATTGAATCATAAATATTGCATATTTTTTTTTTTTGATATCCGCGTCTAGCTTTAGAGCCTGTATCGGGGCGCCTTGTCCTTGAGCCCTAGATTAGTGGAAGTCTTTTCTTTAGTCTCTTCCTTCCTTCACCTAAAAAAGTTCATCCTTGTTCGCTGGTCAACATTTTCTCAAGCTCTAATCGGAATAAAAATGGAGGCAGTAACTGCGATAAAGCCATTGATCAGAGTCGCTGCTCTCTCCGGTTCCCTCCGTAAAGGCTCTTACAACACTGGTCTCCTCCGTGCCGGTATATTCCTTTTTCCAGTATTTTCTTCTTTTGCTTCAACTTTTGAAGTTTCGTTTTCTCAACTTTTGTTTGGTTTGGCCATTTTTAGCGATCAATTTGACCAAGGAATCGGTTCCGGGAATGGAGATTGAGTATATCGACATATCTCCGTTGCCGTTGATCAATACCGATCTGGAAATCAACGGTACTTATCCTCCCGTCGTTGAAGCTTTCCGGCAGAAAATCCTTGAAGCCGATAGTATACTCTTTGCTTCCCCTGAATACAATTTCTCTGTCTCAGGTACTTGGAAATGGATTATGTATGGTTTTTGTTGGGCATAAGAATAGAATCGATTGAGTCAAAGAAGTTTTCTTCTCTATTTGGTTATAGAATCCATGGATTTGGTGTTTCGTAAGATGAAATTTGTAGAAATTGGTAAAGATTGTAGCAATATCATTAGGGATCTTAGGATTTTGGCTTATAAGACATGTACTGTAACCATGGTCCATCTTTGTCTTAGTCATATACAAATATCATGAACAAGCTTGATTGGCTTAGTAGTGTAACTCATGGGACCAAACTGAATGATTATCACCAGATGATATTTCATAAATATTTTGATATTTCGTTGATGCAAGTTCTGTTTCTGTTAGCCTTTGTATACTTTACGTAGTGGTGAGGAATTTGACTTGCAATGTATGAAACATTGGATTGAAAACTCTTTCGATCTGCTGACTCGATCTTTTTTTTTGTTTTTCCCTTGTTGGATTACTACTATACTAGCACCTCTTAAGAACGCGATTGACTGGGCTTCAAGATCACCTAATGTTTGGGCTGACAAACCTGCTGCTGTACCGGTGGAGGATTTGGTGGAGGAAGATCGCAGTATCATCTCCGACAAATCGGAGTATTTCTTGATCTTCATTTCATCAACAAACCTGAGTTTACTCTCAATGCGTTTCAACCGCCTCAAAAATTTGACGCGGAAGGAAACTTGGTCGATGAAGTGGCTAAAGAGAGGTTAAAAGCAGTTCTTGTCTCGTTACAAGCATTTACTTTACGACTTCAAGGTAAGTAAGTGAAGGCAATTCTTGATCATTTGTGAGATTGATTGGTCGTGACTCATTGTGATGAAAATAATGCGAATTGTTTGTGATAAGAAACAGTGTGCCACTTATCGTGTAACAGTTTATATTTCTCGTTGATATTGTATAATGTATTGTACGGACATGATGCAAGTGTGTTTATTAAACGAGTGATGATTTTTGTTTTGGTTAAAAGGTTTGCTTGAAGATGAATTTGTTGGTGTTAACGGATATGGTAGTAAATGAATAAAAGTGGCCTCTTCTTTGGGATGGATGTTTGTTTGTTACAGAAGCAAAGAAGAGAGAAAATTTGCAATTCAGATCCGTGTAGGATGGTATCAATTTAAAATTTTCAGTAAAATAATATTCCTATGAATAAATAACACACCATTCCTTATTCTGCAAATTACCCATTAGAACCAATAATTGCGTCGCCTAGTTAGGAATGTGTTACTTATTTGGCTACGGAATGATGTGTCACTGTGTGTAATAATATCGAGAACTTGTCCTTGGCAGTTAGTAGATGGCATTTACTAAACACACGGTCCATTATTATTTATCCCTTAGAAAAAAGGAAAAAAAAATCCAAAACAAATCATAAAGTAAACCTGTCATTTTATGATTTATGACATTGTCCATCTATAAAACGTTTAATTATTGTCTTCATTTACATTCGTGTTCGTTTCCATTATCTCCCCCAACAAACATCAAAATGTACACATCGCAAGTTGCAACGTTTTTTTAATTGGATTAAAATATCTGGAACTACATTTACATCAAATCCTACACCCAAATTATTAATTAATAAATAAAAAATACAACATATTATGAACATGATGAAACTACTTTAACTCTGTACAAAACCCAGAAGAAAAAAAAGTATATAATAAATTAAGATGTAATTATTAGTAATATAAAGCTACGAAGATATTATACTAATTTATTAGATACGAATGTAAAATCGGATTAAGAAAAAAAACTAATAATTCCCTAGATAGATCAGATCCAAAGAGAGATCAAAAGTGAGGGAAACTTTTGTTTCCGTATCGATTAATGTTTTGAGAAAAGTCCAAAGAGATCTTGCTTGTACGGTAGATATGATTTTCTCTTGTCTTCTTCTTTCATGGCTTTGTTCCTCAAGTAAAACTTCTCATGTGCACAAACTTTCTCTTTCTCTTTCTCCTTCTTCACAATCTCTTTGACGTTCTTCGAAGATTCCTCTCTAGTGGAACTCGAATTCAAGAATTTCAGTGATTGTTTACCATCGCTACGACTTCTCTTGAGTAAATCTCTAATACGCCACCGTTTCGTCGACCATGACGATGTCGAAGAAGATCCAGTAGATTTGCTTTTTCTACAACCTCCGCTTGGTGACATCTCCGCCGTAGATCTCGCCGGTGTCCATCGACAATAGATCTCGCTCGGGATCGCGTCTAGCTCATCATCCTCGTCTTCTTCATCCGACGAAGACGAATAAATCTGTTGCGGTGGTGGATCGTTACGTTCACGGAGGAACAGATCTTTTAACGGAGTCAAAATCGGTTCAGATTCTACGGCGATGGTTCCAGAGACGAGATTCTGATCAAAAACAGGGAATATAAGTCCACCGGAAGAAGAAGAAGAAGACGTTTGGAGAATCGCGAATTCGAATTCCTCGTCTCCTTTCTCCTTGTAATCGGAAAATGTCAGAGCAACTCGTTCGGCGATCTCGGAAAGTCGATCACCGGAGTAAGTACTGAAGCTAGGTGAAAGAGAAGCTACCGTGTTGTATTCATCATCTTTCTCCATTGAAGAAGCTCTGAATCGTCTCTCTCTGGGTTTTACAGTTGACAAACGAAAAGAGAGAGAGAGAGAGAGAGGTTTTTGCGTTAATGGAGTTTTTTAATTTTGTCTTGTTGTGTAAACAAGCGTTTATATAGGAAGCAGCGTTTTGGGGGCACATGAAAATGGCAACTTCTGTAATTAAGTGCGTAAATTACTTTTAATGTGTCATTGCATCAACGATTTAAAGAGGAAAACGTGGACTTTCTAGAAGGGGTATCCCGCTACTTGTTCCAGAAGTTTTGTGTGTAAGATTTTATTTCATAAATTCAAATCAATTTGATAATGATGTATTTCTTTCACCTAATAAACTATGGCTTTTTTTATCAAAAATAAAAAAAAATTATAGTTTAATCTTATCATATAAAGTTTGAACTTTATAATTAATACGATCATGTCGAATCATATCAGTAGGCTTCTTATAAATAGTTCCATATTCGACGTTCTGAAACTTATTTTGGCTATTTTACTACTTTCAAAAAACAAATTACGGGCGACTCAACGTTATTAGGGACCTTTCGGCAAAAGATATTTTTAAGGCCATGTAATTTTTGTTTTCTTTTCATTTATTCATGAAATTGTAATTACTAGTTGGTCTAATTTATTTTTGTTTGGATTCTATTTTTTCAAGTATGAACTCTTTTAGTAAAACTATATAGTTTAATGGATAGATATTACTGTGTCACAATCCGAATTCAAATTTGACGTAATATATATTAGAATGAAACATTTTTATTTTATTATTGGATCTGGAACAAGGGTCCAAAACCCCTTGTCGTGTCCGCCCGCTATACCAATCCGGCTGTAAACAAAATAAGTTCGCATGCAAAAAAAAAATCGGCCCGAGTTCAAAAGAATATAAAGTAAAAAAAAAAGAATTGTTCATTTTGTAAACAGGATCGACACTCATTTTTTAAAACCGCAAATCTATATCTAATTTGCTTGGATTCATGACTAATCCTACGTGCAAATTGTCAAGTGATTGGAAAAAAACCTTAACGCATAATGCAAATTCAAATTCTTTTTGAACTTTTGAGAAAACTCGATAGAAAACAATTCTTAATAAATAGGTTGAATTTTGGATAAACAGACTGAGATTATATCAAATTTAAATTTGAATTCTTATTCTGATGTTCATTTTGTAATTAAAAGAAATCTATTTTTAGTTAATTGAATCGATTAATGCAACATCTCTTAGTCTAAATGAATCTATCATTGGTTTACTAGACCGAGCTCTAGAGGTATTTGACTTTGAATCAATAATGGCCCAATTAACTTGATGGATAAGGCTATGTGTAGCTAATCTTTGTCTCGGATAGTGTAACCATGCAACCAGAGATGATATGGGTAAGAGACTAAGTGGTCAAACGAACAAGTACCCATATTAGCACTTAAAAGCGATACCAGTACAAAAATGCCAGCTTCACCGTCACATAACTGTATTGCCAACTAGCTCACACGAGAAGGCAGAGACGGGCTTGTTTCCTTACTCTCCACAACTCTTCCGTGGTATTTCATTTTCTCTTTCTTTTTGTTCTTTTCTGATTTAAGCGTCGGAAAACTGTTGAAAAATACTCCTAATCGTGTTTTCTTGATCTTTACATAATTGTTAATTGTGCATTAGTTGATCCCTAGTAGTTTTTCAAAGTGATTTAAAATCTCCGAAACAGTTTATTCGAATATATATAAAAAAAAATTAATAATATTTTAAATATATATAATTTCAAATCATGACCCATTGTTGAAGTGCTTGGAGGATAATCAATAAATATTTGTGATTTGATTATAGTTAGACTTTATTTATACTTTGCTTTTAAATGGTAATTTAACTATAACAGTCATGCAAAACCATTGATTAATTAGCAGAAGCACACAAAAAAATATGTGTAGATGAATTTAAGGGACAATTTTAAAAATATCATTTTTTGTCTATTTTCAAAAATGTCATCATAAAAATAATTAAGGTCTTTTAAACCATAGATCTTAAATTTATAAATCTTAAAAAAGATTTTGATCCCTAACAAATCCTAAATCCTAAAACTAAATCATAATACAAAATAGTTAACCTAAATCTAAATGATATTTTGAGTAAATTATACAACTTTAGTGGTATTTACAAAAAGATTTTTAAAATGTGTTATTTTTGAAAAATGGCATTTCAAATATTGCATTTTTCAAAAATTCTCATAATTCAGACCAAATTTGTAGTATTAACCGAATTTATAAAATTGGGTAATTTTTAACTAGGTAACATGTGCATGATAAAAAAAATAAAAATTATAACAGTTGTTTTGGTTGAGAAAGTAAATTACTTGCATGTTGGGGCTGGATTCGGTGACAAATCCAGCCCGCTAAAAGCCCAAGTCAAAGTGTTTCGCTGAAAGACAGAACGAATGGACCTGCGGCCAAGCCCCAGAGAAAAGATATAATTTAATCAAGGGCCCGAGTTAGCTCTGCAAGTGATGAGTCAACAGATGCAGAACTGACGAGATATGAACGAGTTAACAGGACGGTTAGCCTAGTGGTAGGAGAGAGATTTGCGGAGAATATGCCAAAAACGTGCCCGAGATACGTGGAACCGCCCTGGATACGTGGAGCTGGATCGAGAAGCTGAATTGAGCTATAAATACATGAAGTCCGAGCAGATTTCACGAACTTTGACTGACGCAAAAGCTAAAACACTATATTTTTAGCTTGTAATACATCTCACTCGAGATCTCATTGTATATTCGATTCATATCAATATAAATCCAGCTCCGCTCTACTCTTCTTTTAATCGTTGAATTTATAGATATTTCTTATAACCAAAGTTTTTTCTCCAAATTCGCATACAAATACTCAGTGCGTAATTCAACTTCCACATTTGGCGTCATCTAAAGGAAGAAATAGATACGTCTAGCACATAAGTTCGACCTAAGATTTGTTAGAGCAGAGATGGATAAATCAAAGTCTAACACACCCAAAGCCAGCAACGCACCGGCCACAACTTCTCAGAGCCAATACTCATCTGGATCCCAACCGCGCGACCAGATAAGAACCAAAACCAATGTTATGGCTTCGGCCGATAACCGACTAGTGGCAGCGGGCCAGAATGACCAACGCCCACCGAGGAAGGTCACTATCTCAGCTCCTTCCGCAATGATCTCAGCGCCACCACGTGGTGTTTGGCTAAGAAACCCGAATTTCTCCACGGATCAAGCGTTCGGAGGCCTCCAGGAGGCGTTGGTCAGGACCGTCTAGGCTCGACTCGAACAGCAAAAAAGATCTTTCCTCGCTCAGCTGCGGGAGATCTCTTAGTCGATCACCCAGAGAACTCAGCTCCGAAAGATTGTTGGAGAGGATATCACTCCTCCCAGATTTACAATCCCTCGATCGCGATTAGATTTTTCAGGGATCTTCGCTACCCCTACCAGCGCAAACATATATCTCGTCTTCAATCCGTCCGCAAGCTCGACAACCATGACCATGGACATACCTGGTCCGAACTCGCGTAATGACTCTACTCGAATCAATGAGCAGCCTCTTCCACCTCCGTCGCGCTCGGAGAATGGTCAAAATACTCCAGCCGGGTGGATGGAAGCTACGCCTCATATAGGAGCATCTACAACCCACCTACGCTGTAGAAACAATCGATAACGATATGTTTCGACGTTGTGCTGAACAAACCCAGGCCAAACTGCGATTCATGAGATCTTGCATCCAACGGGCGATAAGCTCAGCACTGGACATAAAGCGGGCCATCGAGGAAACTCGGAGGATCCCCTTTACAATCGGATCGTAAACACACCAATCAGAGACATTGGGAATATTAAGTTCCCAGAGTTCTCTGTGAACAACAACCCAAAAGCACACGTTAGGGCATTTAGGCTGGCAGTAACGCGAGCCCATTTCTACGAAGAAGAAAGGGAAGCAGGACAGTGCCGTCTGTTCGCGGAAAGCCTAGCGGGACCAGTCCTCGAATAGTTCGCAGAACTGGATAGTTGCTCAATAAGCGGCTTCGATCAGCTAATAGCTGCTTTTCTCAAGCAATACTCCGTGTTTATAGAAACAAGGGCCTCGAAAGCCAGCCTCTGGACACTAGCCCAAGGGCTGATTGAACCCCTACGGAGCTACATTGCACGATTTAAGGAAGTTAAAACCCGGATAGCTAACCTGAACAAGGTAGTCTTCCTAGGGGCACTAAAAATGGCTTGTGGTATACGTTAAGGTTCCGAGAGGAGCTGACGATCCACCCAACCATGCCATTAGATGATGCGCCACACCGCGCAGCTCTATATGCAATCCTCAAAGAGGACAAAACTGCCTTGGACGAAAGATATAAAAACTGCTAACCCCTCGGGGGCAGCAACCTCCAAGAAAATTTACCAAGAGAGAAGGTTACGGCAGAGCCCAACAAGCCTTCGCAATCGACGGGGCTAAAACCAAGAAATCTGATTACGATGGAAACAAGTTCTTCACCCACCACAAGAAAAAAGGACACTCAACAAAGGAATGTCGCTTCCTACTAGGTTTGAGAGCAACCCTCGAGCAAGGAGCTGAGCCTGAAAACCAAAAGAGGGTACCGAGGCGGAACAGCTCCTCCGCAACCAAACGCTCGAAAGAAAAAGCTATCCAAGGGCAAAAGGGAGAGGCCCGTGGAGGAAGAGACACCAGCATCTCCTCCACCAGCTCCCAAAAAGATAATTGACCTCATATTCGGGGAGCTAAGTATTTATGGCGGATGGGTAAGATCAGTAGTTTCACCTCTTCCACCACCAAAGAAAGCAGATCTTCCTTTGACGAAAATCCCAAAAATTTGCTGGAACTCTCCTCCTTCAATCTCGGCTAAAAGAATAGACTTCATCTTGGGAGGATCTAAACTATATCGGGATTTCGTCAAGAACACATCAAACCAGGGCGAGCACCTCGCATGCATCCCCGATAACTAGTAAAGAACCCAAACACGAATCGCATTTAGTGAACACGAAACATCCCACCTCGACAAATGACACGACGATGCCCTTGTCATACTGCTTGAGGTATGTGGATGTCTCATGTCCAGAGTGCTAATAGACATTGGAAGCTCAGTCGACCTGCTCTTCTATGATGCATACAAGAAAATGGGCATGAGCGACTCCGAGCTTAAAGGGGAGTTGACCCCTCTAACCGGCTTCGCCGGGGAAACTACCTACTCGATGGGGATAATCCAGCTACCTATTGTAGCTAGAGGCATCCAAAAATTCATCAATTTCGTGGTGATAGACCGACAAGCTCCATTTAACGCAATACTTGGGCGGCCATGGATATATGCCATGAAAGCCGTACAATCAACTTATCACCAATATGTTAAATTTCTGACACCCAACAGAATTGAAACCATCCGAGGCAGCCAGAAAGCCTCCAAAATATACTACTTTAACGGATATAAGTATATCAAGAAATCTCCACAGTAGCAATTACAAAAATAGGCGGAGCTGACCGTCAACCAACTCTCCAGCCTCAACAATCCGTTGATGTCAAAACCTAGAGGAGACGTAGTCACTCATGTGTGCATCGACGAAGCTTATCTTGATAAATGCGTAGGGATCGACATCAACATCACCTCCCATGATCTAAATATAGACTCAACCTAAAAGCCAGTTAAATAGAAACGATGAAAATTAGGACCCAAACGCACGAAAGCGATAAACGATGAAGTTGACCGCCTCCTGAAGGTCAGATCGATTCGGGAGGTCAAATACCCCGATTGGCTAGCCAACCCGGTGGTAGTCAAAAAGAAAAATGGAAAGTGGAGAGTCTGTATTGACTTCACCGACCTTAACAAAGCATGTCCAAAAGACAGCTTCCCTTTGCTGCATATCGACCGACTGGTTGAGGCAACCGCGGGGCACTTCATAGATGCCTTCTCTAGATACAATCAGATTCTCATGAATCCAGACAACCAGGAGAAGACAGCATTCATTATTGATCGAGGCACTTACTGCTATCGAGTAATGCCTTTCGGACTCAAAAATGTCGGGGCAACTTACCAAAGACTAGTCTACAGAATGTTTGCGGACCACCTTGGAAAAAGCATGGAAGTATACATTGACGACATGTTGGTCAAATCAGCCACTCGAGAGGACCACGTAGCACACCTTCGAGATTGTTTTGCAGTCCTCAACAAGTACGGCATGAAGTTGAACCTAGCCAAGTGCTCCTTTGGAGTGCCTTCTCGCGAGTTCCTAAACTATCTGGTGACCGAAAGGGGAATAGAAGCAAATCTCAAACAGATAACTTCGTTCCTGGAAGTGGCTTCCTCTAAGTCCACAAGAGAAGTGCAGAGACTAACCGGGAAGATAGCAGCTCTGAAACGCGTTTCGGGAATATTCCATTTTGGAAACGTTTTAGAAACGCGTTTCCAGCACTGGAAACGTGGTTGGAAACGTAATTTTTTGTTTTGGAAACAAATTGGATAATAGATTGAAAATATTTATTTGATGGAGCGAATGAAAATGAGAATGAAGATGATAGTTAAAATATTTAACTTTAAAAGTTGTTTTCTTATCTTTAGTTAAACTATATATAATATTTTTTGTATTGAATTTGTGTTGTTTGAAATATTTTAAGACCACTGATAATTTTTGTTTTGTGATATATATTTTGTTACATTATATATATATATACGTTTCCAAAACGTTTCCGTTTCCTGTTTTTCAAAGAAAATCGTTTCCGCGTTTCCGTTTCCGTTTCCATGCAGCTTAGACTAAAATCAGTATTCTACATAAGCAAATCTCTATTAGACACTGAAACGAGGTACCCGACTATGGAAAAGCTAGCTTTAGCCGTGGTCATCTCAGCCCCGAAACTAAGACCTTGCTTTTAGTTACACGCGATAGTGGTGATGACTTCGCAGCCAATCCAAACAATATTGCACAGCCCCAACCAATCTGGGATATTGGCTAAATAGGCCATCGAGCTGAGCGAATACGGCATAGAATATAGAACCAAAACCAGCGCTAAAGCATAAGTCTTAGCCGATTTCGTAATCGAGCTAGCTCTACAAGCAGTTAAACAAACCGAACCCGGAAAAACATGGAATCTCCATGTGGATAGAGCCTCTTTGAAACAAGGGTCCGGGGCCGATGTAAAGCTCACCTCCTCGTCAAGAGATGTGCTAGAATAATCATTCTAACTTGGTTTTCCTGCTTCTAACAATGAAGCAGAATACGAAGCCCTCTTAGTCGGTCTGAGGCTAGCCCTAGGGATAGGAGCTAGAGAAATTTATGCCTTCAGCGACTCTCAGCTCATCACAAGCCAAATACAAAGCTAAAGACGACCGCATGGAAGCATATCTGAGCGTAACTCAGGACCTGGCCAAACAATTTGAAAATGTTGAATTAACCAGGATTCCTCGAGGAGAAAATACGTCAGCAGATGCACTAGTTGCTATGGCCGTAACCTCTGACCCTCTGGTAAGGCGAATAATCCTGGTAAAACAGACAGAAAAGCCAAACATTGCTATAGCTACCAAGGTCGGGGTAAACACAATAACTACAAGACAGAGAGCCAAGCGGGAAAGAGCCGGTCACAAGGTAACGCCGAGCTGTCCGACAACCCCTAGAACGAGCTAGAGGAAGACAACCCTTCCAACTCACAAGAGGCTGAGCGAGCCGACGCTACTCACAAAGCCAAACCAAGCCTCGATTGGAGGATCTTGATTCTCGAATACATTGTTTACAGGACGGGCCCCCGAGATAAATGGGAATCCAGAAAACTCCGAGTGAAGAGCGCTCGCTTCTGCATATTGGAAGGAAAGTTATATAAGTGCAGCGCGGCCGCACCGTTCTTAACAGTTATATAAGGTTTACGACGTAATGTCCAAAGTGCACAACAGATCCAGCGAGAGCCATTCTGGGGGACGAGCCTTAGCATTACGGATAAAAAAAAAAGGATACTTTTGGCCTACCATGATGGATGACTGCGCGACCTTCATAACTAAATGCGAAAAGTGCCAGAAGCATGCTCCGATCTTACATCAGCCAGCCGAGATGCTATCATCGATCTCAGCCACTTACCAATTCATGAGATGGTCGAAGGACATAGTTGGACCTTTAGTCAAGTCAGGACCAAAACAGGTTGAATACCTACTCGTCCTGACCGACTACTTCACCTAGTGGATAGAAGCAGCAGCTCACCAGCAAATCCAGTTCGACCAGGTGAAGAAATTGTAACCGATAGCGAAACCAAGTTCACATCGGCCGCATTTAGAAATTTCTGCCAAAAATGGCATATACGCTTAACCTACTC
Source organism: Arabis hirsuta (assembly GCA_964056655.1). Lineage (NCBI taxonomy): Eukaryota > Viridiplantae > Streptophyta > Magnoliopsida > Brassicales > Brassicaceae > Arabis > Arabis hirsuta. Next base: position 25,984,016 of record OZ053308.1, read on the forward strand.
AACTCCGAGGTACCCTCTTGGGAATGGACAAGCCGAGGCAGCTAACAAAACATTGTTTAAAAATCTAAAGTAACGGCTGAATGCCAAGAAAAAGAGGTGGAGTGATGAGCTACAAGGAGTACTGTGGGCATGTCGCTCTACCCTTAAGAAAGCTACAAGCGAAACTCCCTTCTCCTTAGCCTACGGAATAAAATCAATGATACCAGCTAAAACAGCTGTACCAAGCCTTCGGAGGGTGATGTGCCCCCTAACGAGGAACTAAACGAAGAAATGCTCTGAAACGCAATATACGTAATCGACGAGCACCGCGACCTCGCCCTCCTCAGAATTCAAAACTACCAACAAGCAGCAGCACACTACTAGAGGTCTAGAGTAAAAATTAGGTGATTTAAAGAAGGTGACCTCGTCTTACAAAAATTACAAGAAAACACAAAAGAGCTAGGTGCCGGAAAACTAGGGATCAATTGGGAAGGTCACTTCCGAGTCACCGCTGTAGTTCGCCCCGACATCTATAAGCTCATCAAACTCCAGAACGGAAAGACAATGAAGAGGGTAAAGAACGCCATGAACCTCAATAAATTCTATCACTAGAACTCCGAACCAGATAATTGAACTACGTTATGGCTTGATCCCTTTACGGTGTACGTAGGCAACTCGTCCCTCGAGCCCAGCCAACTCAACAAACTCTCCACCTCATCCACCTTGGCGGCGAGGCCGAGCTCTGCTTAATATGCTTAATAAGGGAGAATAGTCCATTATTTACATCTTTATAAATTTAAAAAGGGCGGAGAACTTAAACTTGAATTAATGATGTCTCTAACTAAGACATCCTCAAGCATAAACCCATCGTTACAAACGAAGTTAATCTCAACTCGATCACATAAAAGCGCGGACTTGAGTACCAAGCCCAACTTCGTTACGATAAAGCGTTGGCCAACCAATACGAATAACATCGCTACAAGGAGCAGCACAGAAACGCTGAAGTTCACCTTCTGCGATCATACATGCCAACAAAGAATTAGACTTGAAATCGTCACTTAGTTCAAACATTAGAAGTAACTCAGCATGGATCTAAGTTAAAGAATTGCAAAAAAAAACATGCAAAGCTGATATGAATCAAAGTCATTGTGAAAACGCCACTTCGACTACCAGCTAAGCCGATGAAATCAACTGAGCTAACTCGACTCGGGCAACTCATTCGATGATCAAAGATAAGAAAATCTCGAAACAACTAGGCTAGAACAAAGACCAAATATTATTTGAAAGGCCCAGCGGGCTAAGTTCAGAAAAGAAACACAATAACCAAAAGCCTAAGGGGCGAGTACTAGGATTAAAGCCCTCCCGGACAACCAACAAAAACTACAGCGTACGAAATTACATAGAAGATCAAGAAAAGAGAGGGCAGCTACGAACGGCCGGGTCCTCCTGGTTGACGGACTCAGCAAAAACCTCAGATAAGTCCAGCTTCCTGATCAAGAAGTCGGACACGACTGCATCCTTGAAGGCCTGCTCTGCAGTGGCCCGATCTGCAGTCAGTTTCTCCAGCTCCCCAGGAATGGTAGATTTACCTTTAGAAAGTTCATCTAGTAGCTGGAGGTTCCCTATCAGCTCCTGCAGATGAATTTCCACCGTGACCTCCGCCTCTTTTTTCCTAAACTTCTCCTTCACCCCCTTCCAGGACCTCCCGGTACCTTGCAACCATCTCAGCACGCGTTGACCTAACCACTGCAGCCACCGCTTCCTCCTTCGGCGCAGCCACTCAGCGCAGCTCGTGCTTGAGGAAGTTGGTTAGGTCGTTAGCCACCACCATGTGCATCATGAAGTTCAAGCCATCCACTTCTTCCAGAGAGGGACCAAGCCGAAAGAGCAGTTCAACGTCGGCCACCAAGGCGTTGACGGCTTTAGCGGTCTGAAAAACCAAGAAACCGGGTATGAAGAAAAGCGAAAAGAATAAATAAAAAGAAAGGCAGGAAAGGAACAGTCACCTCTTCCCAGCCTTGTGTCATCTTGCGCCATCTCCCGTAGAACTCGAAGGACTAGTCCCGAGAAAAGGTAGGAGGATAAGGAAGCTGCGCTGGTCCATCTAGGCTCCGTTCTGGCTCAACATCCCGTGCGGAAGAGGTTTTCACAATGTTCCTTGACGTACGAGGAGCCTCATCAGGATGGGAGGTTTTGCATGAAAGACTCCTGGCTGAAGAAACCTTTTCCGTGTAAGTCAGAAGCAACGGAAGAGGTGAAAGTTCTATCGGAGCAGGTGGAAACTCAACTTCAGCAACTGGGATGACCGGTGGAGGGACTTCTTGAACGCTCCCATAGAATCCCGAGCCCCTTGATGCAGCACCTCCACCACCCGGCGAGGAGCTAGTTTCCTCCGAAGAGCTCACCGATGGATCAATGAGAATTATCCACAGCTTTCTGGCTGAGGTCGCAGAGCCGCCGCCACCACTAGGGACGGCTGACCTCCACTGGATTCCTCCTCCTTTTTTCATACGACTTCTTGAAGGAGTGGATGAGGTCGAGCCAGCGTCGGCGGCAGCGGAAGGGATCACCAAAGGAGCTGGCCTCTTGGCCGAGAGTCTAGGGGGCTGAGTGGAGCTTGAGGGCTCCACGTGGCCAGAAATGACTCACGAGTGAGTTCGCTGGCTGACTGAAGGGGCTGCTGGTGGAGGCCTAATATAGAGCCCAAGTAGGGCGATAGCCCAGCGTGGGGCAGCGACCGCCCAGCGCGGGGCAGCGATGGGCAAAGGATTGGCAGGCCAGGCTGGATCAGCAGGGCGGCGTATGTGTCGATGGTAAGCTCTCTTTATCTGAAGGGAGTCAAAAGTGTCCCAACACATATTGCTTGCACGAAGCAACGATAGCCTAGAGGACGTTGCAGCGGTCAAGGAGGCCGAAGAAGTGTTCTATGTGCAAAAAGTTGGGCCGGTTAGAAAACAAAAACAAAGAATGCAAAAATCGCAACCAAAATCTCTCTAAGGCATATCAATATTTACTGATACTAGAAGAGAATTGGGACAGAACCCGGTAGAAGTCGTCAAACGACGACACCGTTTCTAGTGAAACCCAGAAAAAGAAGAACTTTCTTTGCCATGGCGTCCCGGTGGGAGTACTTCCTAGGAACGGTGACGATCCTTTACCTTTACTTGAGGGCGAGGTAGAAAGAGCCCTTCACAGAGGAGTTGCCGCGAGCCATGTAGAAATCGAAAAATTGGCTTGACCTGAGGTCCATGCTGTCCTCGTAAGAATGGACATATGTCTCGATAACGTGGCGAACAAAGCTGAGGACCAACTAAGGAAAGGCCAGTCCGAGAAATTTTAGGATGTTTATTAAAAAGAGGGGAATAGGAAAGGTCAACCCGCAGGTTTGAAAGTAGCTGAGATAGGCACAACACCATCCATCCTCTACCGTCTCTGGCGAGTCTCGGCCCTCAGATAAACAGAATTCGACCGAAGGGTGAACAGCCAACGCCTCTCGAAGGACGAGTAGTTCTTTGGTCGTGGTCAGAGGTGGCTCATAAGGATCGAATTGGAAGCTAGAACTAGAAGAAGACATGATTTTAGGCAAGAGTTTGAGGTGAAACGATTTATGTGAAGTGATGAAGGAGCAGCAGAGATTCAGAGATGAAAGAAGAAAGTGATAACGAGATCGAATCTAAAAATTAGGGTTAAAACAAGTTTATTCCCGAGGAAGAGAACGGTTATAGTGGTAGGACCCATGGTAAAAGTTTGGCTAGGTGCAGATAACATAATAAATATGAGATGATAATTTATCGCTGCCCTGATCTTTCACCTTCTCGCAATCATAGCCGTCGGAACGAGATCGTAAGGCCCAAATATCGTGTGAATTCTGCCTCAGTGGCGGAGAGTAATGATGAGTAACTGCCCATCAAGTATTATTACTTAATACTTAATGGGTTGGGGGTAACTGTTGGGGCTGGATTCGTCACCGAAGCTTGTCCGCTAAAAGCCTAAGTCAAAATGTTTCGCTGAAAGACAGAACGAATAGGCCTGCGGTCCAGCCCTAGAGAAAAGATATAATTTAATCAAGGGCCCGAGTCAGCTCTGTGAGCGATGAGTCAACATATGCAGAGCTGACGAGCTAGAAACGAGTCAACAGGGCGGTTAGCACAGTCGTAGGAGCGAGATTTGGGAAGAATATGCCAAGAACGTGCTCGAGCTACGCGGAACCGCTCTGGATATGTAAAGTTGGATCGAGGAGCTGAATGAGATATAAATACATGAAGTCCGAGCAAATTTCACAAACTTTGACTGACGCAAGAGTTAAAACACTACATTTTAAACTTGTAATACATCTTACTCGAGATCTCATTGTATATTCGATTCATATAAATATAAATTCAGCTCTGCTCTATTCTTCTTTTATTCATTGAATTTATATATATTTCTTAAAACCAAAGTTTTTTCTTCGAATTCACATACAAATAATTTTGTTTTCTAAAAATATTTAGTTTCATGATATTTTTGACCATTTAAAACCGTTGTGCATATAATTTTAAATATAAGAATAGTATACTTTCAATAACAAATTGACGCATATTTAAGCATAAATCATCCCTTACGTCTGATTAGTTCAACAGCCATGATAAAGAAATATATTTATTTCTAACATGTACTAGTAATTATTGATTTTTGTATATGATGTATATGTGTGTTTCCAAAGTTGAATTGTAGTCCAAGCAGCCCATTATAAGGAAATGCGTACGTAATTGCTGACAAATTCATGAATCATGGCTGCTCCGTTGCGTCAAATTGTTTTATTTTTATTTTTTAATATTAGCTTCTCGAAAATGAAGGTTCGAAATTGTTTCTTTTTGTTACGCAAAATATATAATTGAATGCAATAAATACGATCCTGCTAAAAGAAATACGATTCACATGGGCACGTATATGTACAATATACATGTGTATATACGTAATTATTATAATATAATAATTCTAGATGTCCTTATCACTTTTCTTGACGGAGTCTAATGAGCGCAGCTAAAGAGACTTGTATATTCACTATCAAAATCAAATCAACGATTTTTACATTTTTTCTTTCTCTACCATTAAGACCAAATCGTCATACCATACGGATAAAATGCTATAGAATATTGCTACACTAATTAATTATTGTTTAGCGTCATTGTCAATATCAAAAATGCATTAACAAACGTTGACAGAGGAAAGAATTACTTAGGCTTAGGCTGTGACTGGTATGTTATTAGAAAAAACAAAATTCTTCTGGTTTCTACTATAGATCCATTATGATTTTTTTTCTAATCAAACGTTTTTCTTTTTTGTTGGAAGAAAAAATTCTACCCATCAAAACTAGTAGAAATAATTACTCCAATTTCTTTCTTATAATTTGGGTTCAAAAAATTAATTGTGCACCTATAGTAAAAATCAGATGAATTTTTTTCCTCTAAAAACGTACCAGTCACCGCTTTAACAATTGTAAGGCAGAAAAGCAAACAACGAAATTGATTATGTTACAAATTATCAGATGAATTTTTTTTCTCTAAAAGCGTACCAGTTACCGCCTTAACAATTGTAAGGCAGAAAAGCAAACAACGAAATTGATTATGTTACAAATTCAATTAATGTCCATCGCAAGTATCATCTATGATTAATTGTTTTCTATAAATAACACTATTTTAATTTTTGAAGTTACTTCATTTGTAGTAAAAGCATTTGAGCTACTTTGTATTTCCTCCGTAGATACTATATAGAAATGATTTGAGGATTCTTTCAAAGAAATTATTAGGGATAGCGTAGGGATTGGATTTCTTCTTTATGAGAACGATATAACGAAGAAATCAATTTTGCAGCGTCCTGACGAAATCGGATCAAATCTACAAGGATCCAATCTGAATCTAGGTCCAAAATTACATTAAACTCATAATCAAAATGGACTTAATGAAATTATGGGCCTAAATATGATATATTGGTTAATGGGTCAAACCCATTTTATTAGTTGGCTCAATTACTTAACACTATATATAGCTCATTGTACTCACCCAAAAAAAGGTTCAGAACTTTTGGCAGAGAAATACTCTTGTAATCAAAGGTTAACGGAAACAACAATAAAGAATTTATATTCTCAGTCTTTATTTTTAAGTGAGTCCGCGACATAGAAATTTCTAATCTCCAAACTTCCATGACAAATTTAACTGTGCAGATCCGACTCCCACAGATAGACATAAGTAACTTAAACCAAAAAATTGAACTGGACCGAACCGAATAAAAAGGTATTGGTTTGGTTCGAATCCTCACCAAGAACATAATACGTTCTCAAACTTTAGATATAGTAGGTATCGGTTCGAACCGAAACCGAACCACAAATCTGAATCATAACCGAAAAACCAAACATTGGAAATCATTCTATTAAACATGAAGGGCCATTAAGAAACCCAACTCGACTCGACGTTTCTGTAACCCAACTCGAGAACAATAAAATTATTTTGTGTCTTATTTGGTTGTTTTGTGACAAACCCCATTTTCTGCTTTATCTTAGTGTTCATTTTGGTAATTGCAATTTAATTTTACAGGTTCGGATCTTCGGGTATCTATCGGAACCGAACCGATCTCATTTGTAGTTTGGTTTTCTTTTAGTTCTCGTAATTATGTAACCGAAAAGAACCATAGTAGAACCAAACTGGACCGAACCAAAAATCAGATGGTTCTCATATGGATCATGTTTTAGTAGAACAGAAGATCTGAACCGAAACCTAACCAAGGATCCGAATGCCCGCCCCTAGAAATGATGTTTTATTAAAACTGATTTGAGAACCTTACGTATGGGGGCTTGGTGGTGTCAAATAATCCACTAGAAACATAAGAGAATATAAGCTTAAGATCCTCAGGATCATGTATCACAATATAGTGAGTTTGAGTCAATGTTAATTTGGACTTGCCTTGAGTTTCTCAAAAACTTTATTCTTCTCATATGGCCTCTCTCAGCCTAAGATACAGCAACTAGAAACTATCATAGGGCTTACCAGTGCTACTCTCCCTATCAGATATCTTAGAGTGTTGTTACATACCAAAAAACTTACATTGTTGGTTGGATTGTGAACCTCTGTTGCAAAAAATCAAAAGCAGATTGTCTTCTTGGTCAATTAGAGCATTATCATTTATTGGTAGATTGCAGTTACTAAATTAAATAATTAATAGAATCACTAACTTCTGGTGTAGCTCTCTGATGCTTCCAATGAAATGTTAGTTAAATTATGGGCTGATAATCTCTGGGCTAGGCCTCATTGAAAGATGAAATTTTAAAGAATAAATATGTGTTCTTTTATTGATACTTCTTCCTTAGCTTACAAATGAGCTTAGATGCCTTTTTATACAAGATTGTGATCTAGGGTTCTCAAATGTAACTACACACATCGTTCGACACATGTCAATCATCAATCCGAAACGCTTTCGATCAGACCAAGTGGTGCAAATCTATTGGTTGTGCTTGCTTGACCGGCCGTACTGCTTGTAGACTTTGCTTTGCTCTGCAACTCTCACTTTGTCGTTTTCCTTAAATGAACAAAGCCGTTGTTGCAGACTTGATTTCAAATCCGTAGTGGGCTTCAGTTTTGGCTCCATGTTAGGCTTCAGATTTGTTTCCATTTCGGGCTTAGGAGCCGTTACATGTGTTGGACTCAGTCCCTATGTTTCAATCTGAGTGTCTCTGTTAACATCCCCCCCTCAAACTTGGTGTGGGAGGTTCTTGAACACCAAGTTTGTAGCGTAAGGACGAGAAGGAGTTGTAAGGCAACGGCTTTATGAAGATGTCTGCGATCTGTTGGTGAGTCGAAATATGCTTGATCTTAAGGGCTCCAAGCGCAACTCGTTCTCTAACATAGTGGTAGTCTAGCTCAAAATGCTTAGTCCGTTTGTGATAGGCAGGATTAGCCGTGAGATAGGCCGATGAAAGGTTGTCTCCATATAGTTCAGGTGTAGCAGGTAGAGGAACCCCAAGTTCCTTGAGAACAATACAAAGCCAAGTGATTTCAGTAGCAGTGTTAGACAGGGAACGATACTGTGCCTCAGTAGAACTTCGAGCAACTTGTGTTTTGTTTCTTGGACGACCAAGAGATGATATTCGTGCCAAGAAAGGTGCAAAAGCCACCTGTAGACCGTCTCGTAACTTTGCAACCTGCCCAATCACTATCACTGTAGGCTCGTAGAGTGAAATCAGTGTTTTTGCTAAAATAAATCCCCATTGTTGTAGTACCTTTGAGATATCTGAGGATTCGTTTAAGCAGAATAAAATCTGAGACAGTGGGCTTGTGCATCTTTTGGCACACATAGTTCACTGCAAACTGCATATCCGGCCTTGTCAATGTCAGGTATTGCAGCTTTCCTGCTAGGCTTCTGAAATAAGTAGGATTTTCAAAAACATTGTCTTGATCATGGACTCTATCAAGTTGAACCGGTAAAGGAGTAAGCATTGTTGAGCAGTCACTCATGCCTGCCAAAGCAAGGAGATCCTCAACATATTTTTGTTGAGACAAGAACAAAACCAGTGGAGTGAAATTGAGCTTGAATTCCAAGAAAATAGTGCAATGGTCCAAGGTCTTTCATTCTAAACTGAGTACTGAGGTCTGCAAACAGCCTAGTGAGAATGGTTGAACTATTTCCAGTGATGAGCATGTCATCTACATAAAGTAGTAACATGACAACATCCTTCCCTTGCATATAGACAAATAGAGAAGGATCCTTTTTACTGCAAACAAACCAAATTCCAGAAGATATGTACTGAATTTATCAAACCAGGCCCTAGGAGACTGTTTCAATCCATATATAGCTTTGTGAAGCAAACAGACATGGTCTGGTCGTGCCTTATCCACAAAACCCGCAGGCTGAGTCATGTAGACTGTTTCAGTTAGCTCCCCATGTAGAAAGGCATTTTTCACATCTAGTTGCTTGATATCCCAGCCCATAATTGTGGCAGTGTGTAGGATAGTGCGAACCGTAGCAGACCTGACCGCTGGACTGTAGGTCTCAAGGTAATCAATACCTTCTTCCTGATTAAACCCTTGAGCAACAATCCTTGCTCTTAGCTTGTCCAATGAGCCATCAGCATTGAGCCTGGTGCGGAAAACCCATTTACTACCTAATACATTCATATCTGGAGTGTATGAGACTAGAGACCAAGTACGAGTTTCAGAACAAATATTCATTTCCTCATTCATAGCACCATTCCATCCAGGGTCTTTTAGAGCAGTAGTCACTGTCTTAGGTTCAGGATAAAAGATTTTTTGAGTGAGGTGGACATACCTGGGATTTGGTTTGGTGATTCCATTGCTCTGATACCATGAAAGATGAAGTTTTAAAGAAGAAAGATGTGATCTTTTATTGATACTTCTTCCTTAGCTTACAAATGAGCTTAGATGCCTTTTTATACAAGATTGTAATCTAGGGTTCTCAAATGTAACTACACATCGTTCGACACATGTCAATCATCAATCCGAAACACTTTCGATCAGACCAAGTGGTGAGAATCTATTGGTTGTGCTTGCTTGACCGGCCGTACTGCTTGTAGACTTTGCTTTGCTCTTGCTTTGCTCTGCAACTCTCCGTTGTTGCAGACTTGATTTCAAATCCGTAGTGGGTTTCAGTTTTGGCTCCGTGTTGGGCTTCAGATTTGTTTTCGTTTCGGGCTTAGGAGCCGTTACATGTGTTGGACTCAGTCCCTCTGTTTCAATATGAGTGTCTCTGTTAACACTCATAATTCTCTTATTTCATCATGCAATTCAATAGAAAAATGTGTTAAAAAAAAAATTATATATCACGTAAATAATTTAAACAAAAACCTAGTTCACTAGTTGGTGTTAAGTTAAAACCCTAGTCGTCCTAGAAGTAAACAGCCGATATGAAAGTCTAATATGGTCTCTCAATCATTTTAGGATGAATCAAAGTAAAATTACATCTATCAAATCGAGCAAAGTAGCTTAGAACTGATCTGATTCCAAGTCTAAATCGTAGTCGTAGACGGGCTTTGGTCTCCAACACTATCTAGCTACTTTGCTTCTTTTACAAAGACCTAGCTACTCTTGTTTTACAAAACGTCCTCCTACTTTTGCTATGAACTCCGAAGTGGAACCACCGCAGAAAAAGAAGACGAAAACGAATCCATCTCGGTCGTCGTGGTCGTTTTCATCGCTTCCAGATGAACTTATTGTGAACCGCTTAGCCCGCACATCGAGATCGTACTACACAAAACTCTCCTTAGTATGCAAGAATTTTCGCTCTCTCATCTTATCCAATGAGCTCAGCATGGCACGATTTCACTTCAAAACCGAAGAGAACATCTTTCATGTCTGCTTACAGTTGTCCAATACTCATCGTCCCACTTGGTTCAGCCTCTGGATAAAACCTAATAAAACCCTAACCAACGCAATCGTGAAGAGAACAAAATTCACCGGAAATATTTTGTTGGTACGATCACCCTCTTCATATTTTCCTTGGTTACCAAGGTTCATCATTATGGTTGGTTCAAAAAAATATGGAATCTGCACATGCAGTGCTCCGTGCCCTCACTTTCTTGTCTGTAATCAAGAGGTTGGCAAATGGCGTAGAGCCCCGGACATGACGGTAGCTCGAGAGACTCCCTTTGCGGGTGTCCTGGGAAAATATATGTAACGGGAGGTATCGAGGCAAATGACTCCGCGATTTGGGCTGAGATAGTCGACACAAAGACTTAAACTTGGGAACCTTTACCTGACCCTGGCACCAAGATCCGCTTCTCTAAATATAAAAAATTAGATGTGAACCAAGGAAAGCTTTACCTTATAGGCAACAACGAGGAGAAGGACTATGTTTATGATCCGAAACAAGGTAAATGGGATGTTGTAGCAAAAAGATTATTGGCGTGTGTGTTTGGGAATACATGGTATGGTTTTGATAAATATAGTTGCATGTGGTATGACACAAAGAGTAACAAATGGAGAGTGGTTAGAGGTTTGTCCGTGTTGAACAAGAATCGTCGTGGCGGTTGTGTTGAGATAGCTAACTACCGTGGGAAACTCTTGATCTTGTGGGACAAGTTTGTGAATCCAGGTCGTCTTTGTCTATTAAAAAACATTTGGTGTGCGGCGATTTCGTTTGAAAAACGCAATGGTGATGATCAAGTTTGGGGAAACGTTGAGTGGTCTAGTATTGTGCTTACGGTTCCTAGTTCGTACGTTTTCTTGCGTAGTCGTCTGACTCGGGTTTAATAAACCGAAATCATGCTTTTGTTTTGACGATTGCCAATCACTTTTTTTCTTCTTCTGTATCGTGTTCTTGTTCCTTTCAGATTTGGTGGCTTTGCTCAACTTTTATTATACTACACTTTTTGGTTTGTGTGTTTGATATTACAAACAATCACTAAATCTACATTCACTTTTGTTCATACTACAATCAAACCGATCTTGACGTACTAAGTAGTCACACTTCAATCTACATTCACTTTCAATACTTACAATAACACAAAAAGAAAAAAGAAAAAGGAGCTAAGTTACGTAAACTACGAATCAATTCCAAGAATCTCTTCTCGACAAATTTGCCCTAAGATGATGCAAAGTAAACTCAACTTGCACCGGAAGCTCGCCGGAAACCGTACTTGTCCTAGTCTCTGGCCGTTCCGCTCTCCTCTGTTCAACAATAATATCATGGTACATTGGTCTGAACTTGATCTGAAACGCCCTGTAAGAGAAATACGGCAAGAGAGCAGAGAACACAACGAGGACAAGAGTGAGCCAACAAATCGGACTCGGTGCAGATGTCTCGACGAAGACCTGATATGCGGTTGTGGAAAACGTGGGAGGAAGAGAACCGTAGACGACAAGAAACAAATACCAAAACCCTATGCTTCCCCAAATGAAGCAATGTTGGATCCAAGTGAAGTAGTTTATCGAAATCGCCATCTGGCAATTCACCGTCCAGACCACGGAAGAGTACATTGTTACGCCGAGAACCGAGTAATCAACTACTTGACCATTGATCCGGAAAGCTTGAGCCGCCATTGTGTTGATTGTGAGGAAGAAGATGATCATTGAGCTTATGATTCCGTTCAACATCCAACCTAGGATCCGTCCCCAGCTGAATAGTACGTTCTGTACCCCTTCTTGGTACAGCAACGGATACTGCAGAAATCAAAAATCAAGACACTCAAAGAGATTTTTTTTTTAATCGAGAGAAAGAGGAAAATCTTTACACCTTCAGACAAAGGCGAGCAGAGACATCCTGATCGAAGACTCCGAGGGCGATGACTGGAAGTGAAGTGAAGAAGACATTGTAGCACGACATGTACCAATCATTATAAGCTGGTTTTCCAGAGAAAGAAGCATAAGCTTCGTACCAAAACAGAGTGAACCCGAACGTGAGGTTCTTGTAGAAGAAGTAGCATATCTGATATTCACAAGGAAACAATTAGAAAAACAGAACAAATATTCTGAATTTAAATCATGCAATGAGAAGAAGTCCCAAATCTGGCTTTTTAATCAATCCAAACCAGTCCCAAAAAAAAGTCCAAAAACAAACTGATGATTCACTCAATATCCGAACAAACCGTGATGGTAACCGAAAAGAAAACAAGTCGGTTAACACCTAAATTTCCTTAAAACTCCTTTAAAACAGTTTTCTAAAAGGCCGAAACCGAACTATTATCAAACCGAACGGATATTCCATGTGGTATTATATTTCATTGACGGAATGATTCAAAAATGAAAAACCCACACCGTACTGAGCCTGAAACTTGATTGGATACCCCGAGAATAGAGTAAATAAGTTGAGTGTTTATTTACCATCATTGCGATTCGCCTATAACACCAATGACCGTGAACAAGCAATAAACGTTCCAGAAACCGAAACTGAGCAATCGCAAAATCACTAGCCATCACTGCCTGTAACAGAAAATTTCAGGGCTTTAATGATCATTTCATAGTAAATAAAAGAGGACCCAAGAAAATTTGTTACCTGCATTCCTTCGGCACCGCTTATACCGACTCCAATATCGGCTTCTTGAAGCATTCCAACATCATTTGCGCCATCTCCAATAGCCAGTGTAGTTCTACCTGTCCCGCTTTTTACCAATCTTGTAACCTAACATAATATATATATTCTATGCCTATCAATCAGATTACTTTAATGTGATAAGACACGTGAAAACAGAACGTAAGTGTTGACTCGAATCGAATCTTACGAGAGCCTTTTGTTTTGGTGAAGACCGGCAACATATAACAGAATTACATCGAATCGCAAGCTCCAAGAACTCTTTCTCCAGCTTTGTGTCCAATGCAAAAGTTAAGGACTTTCCATCAATCACTAAACCAAACATTTCCATATTTTCTTTGGCTGAATTATCGGTTGCTGCAGTATTTTGTATCATTCCATCTCGTAACTGTTTTTTAATACTCTGAAAAGAAGCCTATTAACAAAAACAACAAGAAAACAATTCTCTTCTTCATTTCTCATAAACATAGAAAGTTAATAAGTTCTAAGAATTAACGTACCCGACAAAACAAGAAAAACAAACTACCTTTGCAACAGCATTTTTGTCTCCTTGTTTTTCTAAGGCTTCAATGTCAGGTGAATCTAGAGTTATCATAATCTTTTTCATGCCTTCTCTTAAGAGACTACAAGCATATCTGTCAACAACATCATAGCTTAATACATTTTAACTTCTACAGAAAAAAAAATGATAATCAAGAGAAGTCTAAAAATACCCGATATTTATTGCAGTTTCCGTCTTATCACCGGTTAAAACCCATATTTTGACCCCAGCCTGAGACAACTTTTCAATACAATCTGGAACCTGTTTAATAGAACAACAACAATTGATATGCTATAGTAGCAGAAACTGAAAAAAGTAACCTATTTTCTTTTTGTTATACTTACACCTTTCTGCAGTTTGTCTTCCACTGCAGTAGAGCCAAGAAGAATCAAATCCTTCTCAATCTTATCAGCAGCTGCATCAATTAAAGAATCTCTATCTTCAGTGACCAAAGTTTTGGCTTTCAGAAACTTCTCTTCCCAGATTATGTACTCGTCTTCGCCGATTTCTCTGTACGTAATCACCAAAGTTCTTAAACCTGCCTCTGCATAGCTCTTGATGTGTTCCTTTGTTTCTCTTTCATTTTGGCGTCCGTGTTTTGCAAGTCTTTCAAACATTACACTGAAACAAATGACACAAGAAGATATTTCCATTGAATCATATGCGATGATTTTAAGATTTGAGCTTCTCCATAACGAATAAGTACTAACCTGTCTGCGCCTTTCGAAAGCAACAATAACTGGTTTTCTGGATTTCGTACAATTACCGACATTCTTTTGCGTGAACTGCTGAACTCTAGGACATGAAGCAGCTCATATACTCTGAACATTTTTTTAAAAATGTGATAACTTCAGAAATGCTGCATTGTATTCTCATGTTAGACAAAAAGAAAGATTCCGCACTTCGATTACCTGTCAACTTTTTCACTGGTCATGTGGTCTATTTCGTGCAAAGAAATACTAGTTTGAGACCTTGCAAAGAATTCAAATCCAAGCTCTCGGGAAGCTATGACAAAAGCCGCTTCATCGGGAGACTCAGCTTCATATGTGATTTCTCCGGTATCACTGTTAACATCAGGGATAGCAGTGTGGCAAATAGCTAACACCCGAAAGAACTTCTGGATGAGTTCTGCATTTGGTTGATTGATCCATTCCCCATCGACTATTCTCTCATCCCAGAAGTTGTAACCTTTAACCGACTTTGTCGAATTCGCTTTTTTCTCCTTAATGGATAAAGAATCATCATCAACTTGTTCTTGAGGTATCAAACCTTTTTGCTTTCTCAAAGCCATTTCTACTTCTGTCATACCACGCCCATAAGCAGTTCCAGCGATCGAACATTTCACAAACTCCATTGAATTGCAAGTCAGAGTACCTGTTTTATCCGAGAGAATTGTATCGACTTGACCGAGTTCTTCATTGAGATTAGACGTCCTTGCACGAGCAGGCCTGTCTGTTTCCTCGTCGTACATCTCTTGGTCTTGGTTGATGAAAATACTCTGCAACACCTTCACAACCTCAATCGACACATATAACGATATCGGTATTAAGTAACCATATAGCATTAGAGCGGTCAAGAAATGAAAGAAAGCAGCAGGAATTGCTCTCCGTGGGTCATAAAACACAGGAGTCTGATCCGGTCTAAGATACCATCTACGTAGCTTCCCATTATCACTGACATCTCTTCTCGTTATAACCCCGAAGAACACAGATCCAGTAAACGATATCACAATCAAGATACTGAAGAGTATGTAAACGATCTTGTCCATTTTTTTCTCAATCTTACTCCTCTTGGAAGGAGGATCAGTAGCATTCTGCATCACTTTTGTGTCATGACCCGTGAAAACAACCACCCCGTAGACGTAATCGGTGTTTTTCAGCTTCGAATCTCTCAATAGTATCTGCTGAGGAGAGAGAGGATATTGCTTTCCTTCGAAGTGAAGCGTTCCTACAAAGGAATACAAATGCTCATTAGGATCCTCGCATTTGATCACCCCCTTGAAGTTCTTGATCGTCTCTTCATCGGATGTGATCTCCAACGCGTGCTTTAGCTTCAAATTAGTCTCTCCATCAAGATTCATGGTTTCAACATAACAAATCCCGTCTTCATAGCTCGACGAAAGAAGAAGAAGATCAGCCGGAAAATACTCATCTTTGTGAACCTTGACAAGATCACCAACTCGGAGATTTTTCCACTTGGTTTCGCCAAATGCGCCGTTTTTACCAAGAAATTCAACTTTCCTATTGTTAGCTTCAATGTCCTAATATACAAAGAAACATAAAAACTCATCACAAAATCAAGATCCTAATCTAAAGAATACAAAAAGCAAAGCCATACTTGTTTCCTTCTCCTCCAATCTTCAACTCCTTCTTTAACCATAGTCGCACCGATCACAATCAAGAGAGGTGCGAGAACACTAGGAGCAGTGTAAGGAGCCAAAGGGCTAAACGAAACGAAAGCAACAACGAGGAAATATATATTGGCAACTCTTCTAAACTGCTCAAACAAAGACTTTGGGATGAAATTAGTAGCTGTGTACTTAGTGGTTGATACATAATTCCCTCTGTAATTAAGCTGAATCGCCTCGGGATTATCAGGATCATTACAGAACACAACTCTTGAGTAACCTCTTGTACCAATCTGAGAATGATCTTCTTCTCTAGAGAAAGGTTTTAAACACTTGAAAGAATATAATTTACTAAAACTCAATCTTTTCCTCCTCTCTGATCCAGCCATATTCACACAAAATTCAACAATAATCACCCAGCAGATCACAAATCCATCTCCAAATGAAGTAGGTGGGGAGAATCAGCTAGAATCTAATCAAGAGAGGAAAACAACAACAACAACAACAAAAAATCCAAATAATGGATAAGGAAAATCTAGAAGCTGTACTAAACAGTAACTAAGAAAAATAATATATAATATAATTAATGTCTGAAAGATCCCTTACTTGGTCCCAACTGTTCCAAGATCTAAAATAAAATAAAGCAAAGAACCTAAAGAGAAAGAGTCTGTTCTTGCTCGGAACATACTCAACTTTGCCTCTTTTGTAAGTTAACGACAAAGAAACAGAACGACGAGACGAGAACATAGGCCAAAATTTTCTTTATTTTATTTTGTTTTAATTTCACTTCTTTTTTTCTTTTTCTTTTTTATAAAAAAAAGAAAAACCATTTGCTATGTCTTTTTGTCTCTCTCGTACGTTTTTTGTTGAAGACTTTCTGACATTTGTCGGTCTTCGACGAGTCCAACGTGACATTATGACACGTGGCGATATCTTACAGTATTACTGATTAATTCTTATGAAAATGCAACTGTGTTTTTGGATGTATATTAGCACCTTACCGTTTTGTAGCTATATCCACTTAAGGAAATTTTCTGATTTAATTAATTAATTATACATTCGGTAGTTGAATCATCAGATCTTCCTATACAAGTAATCGAATCATAATACTCAGATTCTCTGAGCATTCAACAACTTGGCAAAGTCTTCATCATTTGATCAAAACTCCAAACACAAAAACCAAAATCATCAAAAACATATTGTTCCCCGACGTCCTAAGTAATGTCATCGTAATTGACGAACAGGATAGCGAGGGAAACTAAATTCAATGCTATCATTACAGGTCTGTAAACTGACTCATCACTATTCTTCCACAATCAAATTTTAAAACAAAACAAGAAGAACAGATATGTAGTTGCTCAAGTTATGCTTCCTAATCGGCATCGTACTAGAATTAACAGTACGATGCTCTGAAAAGATTAATGAGGATTTTAGAAAAACAAAAACAACATGATTGGTATTGCTTCAAGGGAACGTGATACGATCATGGGCAGTAGCAGACACATTATGATAAGGTCGTCAAACCAGCAGCTGAATCAGAGCTCAAACCAACCGGATGCACATTTCGAATCAGACCCGAAAGGATATATGCTCACTGTTCGAAGTGTATCTTCTCAACCACGACGATTCAACACATAAAACCTGTTGGAGGATATTACCAGCTCATTTACGGAACACCTCAAAGAAGAATCAGATCAAAAGGAGTTTACATGAAGAAGTTATTCAATTTACAAGTCAGGTGATTTCAAGTTTACTCGATTCAGATCCGTGAGCATTCGTTGACGAATTCCGACCAGATCAGAATGAGTTAAGCTACAAACTGAATTGTTCTACAATCTTTATCCATCAGAGAAACCCATAAAGTTGGATTCAGCCAAAAAACTATCAAGGAAGATCAGATTTCGTCAAGATTCAAAACAACATTTATTTAGATGTTGTTCTCTCTTTTACATGCAATTAAGAGTTGAATTTAGTTTTCCTAGGAACTCTGCATGTTGAGCTAATTTTATGAACGTTTTCTGATGAATTTTATCTATTTATAGAGACCATATTCATGAATAAAAATATAAGCCTTTGATTATGATGTATTGCGTTTTTGACGTATTCTAACCAATGTTTTCAATGATTTTTCGAGTCTTTTCTATGTCTTTAGAATCTTTTCAGGTTTAAACACGTTTGGATGGAGTCTAAGGCAAAATGGCAAGGATAAGAAGAAAAGGAGCAGAAAATGGTCAGAAGTTTGGCATTCTTTGAGTGACTTTCCACCATTGGATCGAGCTGAAATTTGAACACAAGACAGAGAGTCGTTTTAGCTTTCATTTGGAAGTAATATGAAGTTATTCCAACGGTGGGATCGAAAGTTATGGGAGTTTTAGTGAAGACATGTCAGTCTGCCTTAACCGACCGGTTTGCTGGAAATTAAGGAAATTGCAGATTTTCCTATTTTGACTCGGTTTGAACCAAAAACGTGATTTAGTCTATTTATTCTAATTTTTAGCCATTGTTTAAGCAACACTTTATTTTTATTAGACTTTGAGTTTCTGCAATTGGTAAGCACCAGGGAGACGAATCTCTGACTCTACGATTATTGAGAAGATTTCTGAACCCTATTGGATTTCTATTTTATTAATCATGAGTTTTTCTTCATCTTCTTGTTGTTTATTCATCTCCATGTCTGAGTAGATCTATAGTTAGGTTTTAGGATTTCAAGGGATTTCATGAATCGATGAATTAGACATAGATAGGGATTTGTATTTGTCTTCATCTATCGTTGTTCTTATTGCTTGAATTAGATTGATCGCCTAGTTCTTGATGTTAGGATGTTTAATGCACCAAAAGTGTTCGATTAAATGCCTGAAAGAACGTAGATGAGCAAATTGTCCTTAGCCAACGAAAGCTGATGCTAAGGCGATTTGTGAACATATTAAACCTGCTCGTTAATGCTTGTCTAGAATTCTAAGTTCAAACGACAGTTTAGAATCTTAGGTTGCTAGATAAAGTGATAGATACCACGACAGTGGATTGGTTATAAATTTATGTTTAAGTTCGAGACTGCGCTGAATTGTTCCCTGAATAATTGTCTGATTCATGATTTCTGATTTCCTGCGAATATCCCTAAAGCCTGACGTTTTTAATTCATAAGTTCACATCGTTTATTTGTCATTCTTATTTTATTTTGCAAACAACCACATTTTGTCATCTTAGCTTAATTTCAATCTTATACTTTCGTAGTGTAACACTTGGTCTTTGTGGATTTTCGATCCCATAATTACCACTTCGATTGCTGTGCACTTGCAGTGTTATTTAGGGTTAAAACTTCTGTGTTATCAAGTTCTTGGCGTCGTTGCCGGGGACCAATTACATTGCCTTCGAATTTGGGATTGAAATTTAGTCTAAGACACTAACTTTTTTCTTTTTTTTCTTTTTCTTTTGTATAGGTTCTTATAGTGATGGTCATGGATTACAATGAGTGGCCACAAGAGAATGAAGACACATTCGAAGATAAGCCTTATGTGGAGCCTCCATTTGATGAGAATGTACTTACAATAGAGCAAAAAGTGGAGTTGGATGAGCTTTACAAGGAAAATCCAACCTTGACAAGGAGAGACTTGGCAGCTATGATCCGGGTGAATCTCATCTCACACTGGGCTTCACTTGAAGGAAGGGAGCTCACATTTTCTGAGATTACCGTAGCTCATTCACTTGAAGAGGTAATTTATTGGGTTCCACCAAGCCAACTAGAAGGTACATGCGACTCACCCTTTGATTTTCATGATAATAAAGATAGTCTCATGCCTTGTAGTGAAGATGTAGCTTCTAGTTTGCAGACTCCCATGCTCATTCAAGAATGTTATGATTTAATATGTGAGACTCAAAGACTAGATACTCTAAGAGTAGAAGAGCTTGCTAGGGATTATCATGAAGTATGCTTTGATATCAATCATCTGTTTGCTTTAAGTGTTCATGATTTCGAGTTTCAGGTTTCAATGCTAGAGGAATCTAGTTCTCTTCTTGAAATTTTTGTCTAGTAGATGTGCTTAATATAGATAATATCTTGAATGAGATAGAGAACCCTAAGGTCGAGGTAGATACTGGGAATGAGAATGTTGTGTTCTACATGATTGATGGGGATGAAGTTAACTATTTGGTGATTAACTCGTTTAAGCCTGAAGTTGATTTTATCTTTCCATCAAATGCATTTGATTCTCATGAACATCTAACTAGGGAAGATTTTAAGATATATGCTACATCTGTAGTAAGGTCCCTTGATGAGAATTTTGTCTCTTTCATATGGATGTGTCTTCTTGCATATTGTGTTTATTTTTCTAATAGGAGAAGGACAAAAGGTGCATTGGCTCAACCTTTTGATTCTTATGATTAACCTATGTGTTCATAAGTCAAGCTAAAGACTTAAAACAAGCGCTTGGTGGGAGGCAACCCATCTTCTAACTTTTAGTTTTGGTTTTCGGTGTTTCAGAAAAAAAAAAAAAAAACCGTGCAAATAAGGGGCAGATCGACCGATCTATGCACGGATCGATCGATCCGGATATTTGAGCCAAAGCAGCGGCTCACCTCAGGATCGACTTGGCAGAATCGAACAAAAGCAGATCAATCGATCCACATACAGATCGATCGATCCGTGCAAGGTACGTGCAAAAAAAAAAATCCGTGCAAAACTGGGACACTATCGGATGATCTGAGGATCGACCGGAGAAGATAGGATCGATCGATCCTTAGCAAAAAAAACGACCCGTACAAAGTACATGCAAAAAAAAAAAATTATTTTTATTCTTTTGAGTCCTTTTTATGCTTTTTTCCTGATTTATTTTTACACCGAAACAGTGTAAAGTAAGTCTGGGGGAAGGTATTCATCGTTTACTAACATTATTTTCTTTCTTTTGTTTATCTTGAAGTTTTTGATGTTTTTCTTGAGTCAGTCTAAAATATTTTATTGAGTCAAGAGTATTATAGTTAGGGAACTATGATGTAACATTTCTCTTTGTTTACTAACTATTTCATTTAAGTGATCATTGTTGCCGAATGAATTCAGGTCAGACTAATGGAAAATCCAAAAGCCAACCAGTTAACTAGAGACGTCTCTTGTTTCCAGCAAGGTCCACTAGGCTTGAGCTAATTGCACCCTCGTTGGAATGATTGGTGTCTATAGAGCTTGACTCTTCGTTCGTGACAGATGCACCTTGTGTGAAAAAGTGATGGTACTCCTCTCCCTTTTTCTAAGTTATAAATGGTCTAAGGTTGAGAATAGTGCAAAGATCCTCACGACCCTGTCTCCTAACAAGGAACAACAGTAGTGAGTCCTCACGACCTTGTCTCCTAACAAGGAACAATAGTAGTGAGCGCTATTCTAAAACTATAACGGAAAAGTTCCTCACGACATTGTCTCCTCACAGAGAACAACAGTAGTGAGTCCCGTTATTCTTCAAAAAAAAAAAAAAAGAATAAGTCTAGGGGAGAGAAAGAGTACCAAAAGGTTGTATTGTTGCTCTGTCATGGTATTGTACGGGAATGAATCTAGAAGGTTCTTGGCACTGAGATTATCAATGAGGCTAGCGATGATGAGTTGTGGAAAGTGCTGCGAAATCTTGGGATGAATTTGGGAGGCTCGAAAAGTTTGTGGAGAAGTACATGGTGGTTCGATCTGATTTGTCCTTGCAGTATGTGGATTACGAATTTAGTGGTCATTAAACGTTCCAAAAGAGAAGCTGAGTTTCCACATTTTCAAACCTCTTTCATAGGTTTAGTCTTCTGTTTTGCTTGAGGGCAAGCAAAAAGCTAAGTCTGGGGGAGTTGATGTATTGCGTTTTTGACGTATTCTAACCAATGTTTTCAATGGTTTTTCGAGTCTTTTTTATGTCTTTAGAATCTTTTCAGGTTTAAACACGTTTGGATGGAGTCTAAGGCAAAATGGCAAGGATAAGAAGAAAAGGAGCAGAAAATGGTCAGAAGTTTGGCATTCGTTGAGTGACTTTCCGCCATTGGATCGAGCTGAAATTTGAACACAAGACATAGAGTCGTGTTAGCTTTCATTTGGAAGTAATATGAAGTTATTCCAACGGTGGGATCGAATGTTATGGGAGTTTTAGTGAAGACATGTCAGTCTGCCTTAACCGACCGGTTTGCTGGAAATTAAAGAAATTGCAGATTTTTCTATTTTGACTCGGTTTGAACCAAAAACGTGATTTAGCCTATTTATTCTAATTTTTAGCCATTTTTTAGGCAACACTTTATTTTTATCAGACTTTAAGTTTCTGCAATTTGTAAGCACCAGGGAGACGAATCTCTGACTCTACGATTATTGAGAAGATTTCTGAATCCTATTGGATTTCTATTTTATTAATCATGAGTTTTTCTTCATTTTCTTGTTGTTTATTCATCTCCATGTCTGAGTAGATCTATAGTTAGGTTTTAGGGTTTCAAGGGATTTCATGAATCGATGAATTAGACATAGATAGGGATTTGTATTTGTCTTCATCTATCGTTGTTCTTATTGCTTGAATTAGATTGATCACCTAGTTCCTGATGTTAGGATGTTTAATGCACCAAAAGTGTTCGATTAAATGCCTGAAAGAACGTAGATGAGCAAATTGTCCTTAGCCAACGAAAGCTGATGCTAAGGCGATTTGTGAACATATTAAACCTACTTGTTAATGCTTGTCTAGAATTCTAAGTTCAAACGACAGTTTAGAATCTTAGGTTGCTAGATAAAGTGATTGATACCACGACAGTGGATTGGTTATAAATTTATGTTTAAGTTCGAGACTGCGCTGAATTGTTCCCTGAATAATTGTCTGATTCATGATTTCTGATTTCCTGCGAATATCCCTAAAGCCTGACTTTTTAATTCATAATTTCACATCGTTTATTTGTCATTCTTATTTTATTTTGCAAACAACCACATTTTGTCATCTTAGCTTAATTTCAATCTTATACTTTCGTAGTGTAACACTTGGTCCTTGTGGATTCGATCCCATAATTACCACTTCGATTGCTGTGCACTTGCAGTGTTATTTAGGGTTAAAACCTCTGATATCAGATTATAATTTTTGAAAATTTTGAGAGTGATTCTCATATTTTGTTAATGGTGTGTAATATCTATTGATGTGATCATGGTGTGTAATATCCATTGATCAACTTGGCTCTTCTTGGTGTGTCATATCCAAGGAGCCATCGATCCGTCTTGGTGCGTCATATCCGAGGGATCAACCCGATATATCAAGAGCCTTCCGCAACTCTTGTGCGACCATTCATTCCACATCCTTTGATTTTTGAGACTCTACGGTTTTTTGGATGCAAAGCTTATCCCATTAACGAGTCTAAATTACCGATTCTTGGGAGGATCTTATCAGAACGAATCATATGGGAACGGACAAATCCACATCGACTACCTGATGAAGCCATTCAATAACCCTAAATTACCAAGACGATCAACACAAAATCCAAATCGAGAACATAGATCAACCGTAAACACATGTTACGATATGGTGAGTTACAATTTTGCTTACGTGTCGCGTTCTCATCATGTGCATCCTCCTTCTTATAATAATATACTCTACCTCTTTCCATGTTAAACTACGAAATGAAATTTTTATATTTTATTTAAATTGTTAAGTAATTTTAAAAACTTGTATACGGAGGGGGGTCACTTGTATATTTTATTCAAGTTGTTGAGTAATTTTAAAAAGAGAAATTTTTAAAAAATGCCACTTTTCAAATGCCACTTTTTTAAAATACCATTTTTTCAAAAATTTTGCAAAAATACTACTTTTTAAAACTATTTTTTCATTATATCGGGTTAACTATGTTCTATTAGAATTTAGTTTTGAGAGTTTAAGGGGCTTTAGAAGTCAAAACATTTTTGAAGATTTATAATTTTAAGATTTAGGCTTTAAAAATCTATAATTAGTAACATTTTTGCAAATGGACATCTTTAAATGGCATTCTTGTAAATGTACACATAAAAAATGGTATTTTTGCAATCGCATTTTTTAAAAACTACATATATTTTTATCAAAAAACAACTATAATTATGAGGTTAATGACATTATTGGGTCTATTTTATTTATTAAAAGAATAGTAATGTCTAAATTGGCTAGATTTTTTAGTCATAATTTTTTTAAAATAAAATGAATTTATATAATTATATTAATATTGACTGCGGTAAAAACAAATTCTGGCTAAAAACAAATTCTGGCTCCACCACTGTATATGATTTTTTGAAAAGTGAAGCCTCTTACTTCTCTATCAACTTTGCTAGTTCAGAGCAATCCATCTCAAACATACTGTGAAAGTATTTGCTCTCAATAAGTAATGGTACCACCAAAGTCTTCTTCATTCATTAACCCTAAATTACCAAGATGATCAACACAAAATCCAAATCGAGAACATAGATTAGAATTAGATGACTAGCTATGAACCCTAGAAAAACTCGGCTGGAGAATTGTGAGATGAATTGTGAGTGGTTGTGTAATTGTTATATACAGAAAATGACTTTTTGTGGACTGACGATGGAGATGCAGACTCTGTGAGGTATTTGAAATCCTAAAGATTAAAGTTTTAGTCTAGCAGTGTGTAAATGACGAAAATAGCCTTGTGGAGTAAGTTCTTCTATTGAAATTTGTGACGACCCATTTATCGTATTTGCCTTTAGTATTTCTACTCTTTGGATGCAAAATGGTTGGTACTTGGTATATTAGAGAAAGAATAATGATTTTGTTTTTTTAAAGGAAAACGAAAATGAGTTGAATTTATTAGAAATTTTAAGATATGCCACATGTTCTATGATACTTTTCAATTATGCCACTGTTTGAAAATCTTTGCAAGCATGTCACCCTTCTTTTTCAGTATTCTCATATTGTCATTTGACTCATTTATTTTGACTTTTTCAGTTTTTTTTTTGTCAGTCTTTTTTTCCAGATTTCAGTTTTTTTTTTTAATTATTTTATAGCATATCTTAATTTTTTTTTCCAAATCTCAAAACTTTTTTCTGAGATCTCGTTTCTCTACTTTTTGAACTAAATCTCATCTTTTTCTCTCAAAACTAGATTAAAAACATGAATTTAAATTTCACAAAAAAAAAACTTAAGATCTGAGATTGAATTTTGTGAATTGAGAAGAAAAAGAAGAAGGAGGAGGAGAAAAAAAAAAAGATATGAGATTGAACTTCTCTAAAATATCTGTAGATATTTTTTTAAAACAGTGTATAAAGTTTTTAAACTATCTTACAAAATCTTTTAAAAACTTTATAAATCTTGTTAAAAACCCTTATAAATTTAGTAAAAAACCCTTATAAATTTTGTAAAAAATCTTTATAAACATTTTATAAACTTTGCAAAAAACTCTTATAAATCTTAAAAAATCTTTATAAACTTTTTAAAAACTCTTATAAATTTTTGTAAATAATCCTTATAAACTTTTTAAAAACCTTGAATCTCTAAGCATTCAACAACTTGGCAAAGTCTTCATCATTTGATCAAAACTCCAAACACAAAAACCAAAATCATCAAAAACATATTGTTCCCCGACGTCCTAAGTAACATCATCATAATTGATGAACAGGATAGCGAGGGAAACTAAATTCAATGTAGGCTAATACACTCCAAAACAAGCTTCACATGAACATCATTCAAAGCATGAATCTTTTATACATATGTAAAAGCCACTACATAAAAAAACAAATCAAAACAAGAAAGAACTCAGTCTCTTAGATGTTCATAACGAATACGATCATTACCGCTATCATTACAGGTCTGTAAACTGACTCATCACTGTTCTTCCACAATCAAATTTTAAAACAAAACAAGAAGAATAGATATGTAGTTGCTCAAGTTATGCTTCCTAATCAACATCGTACTAGAATTAACAGTACGATGCTCTAAAAAGATTAAGGAGGATTTTAGAAAAACAAAAACAACACGATTGGTATTGCTTCAAGGGAACGTGATACGATCATGGGCAGTAGTAGACACATTATGATAAGGTCGTCAAACCAGCAGCTGAATCAGAGCTCAAACCAACCGGATACACATTTCAAATCAGACCCGAAAGGATATATGCTCACTGTTCGAAATGTATCTTCTCAACCACGACGATTCAACACATAAAACCTGTTGGAGGATATTACCAGCTCATTTATGGAACACCTCAAAGAAGAATCAGATCAAAAAGAGTTTACATGAAGAAGTTATTCAATTTACAAGTCAGATGATTTCAAGTTTACTCGATTCAGATCCGTGCGTATTCATTGACGAATTTCGACCAGATCAGAATGAGTTAAGCTACAAACCGAATTGTTTTACAATCTTGATCCATCAAAGAAATCCATGAAGTTGGATTTAGCCCAAAAACTACAAGGAAGATCATATTTATTTAGATGTTGTTCTCTCTTTTACATGCAATTGAGAGTTGAATTTCGTTTTCTTAGGAATCTGCATGTTGAGCTAATTTTATGAACGTTTTCTGATGAATTTTATCTATTTATAGAGACCATATTCATGAATAAAATATAAGCATTTGATTATAATTTTTGGAAACTTTGAAAGTGATTCTCATATTTTGTTAATGGTGTGTAATATCCATTGATGTGATCATGGTGTGTAATATCCATTGATCAACTTGGCTCTTCTTGGTGTGTCATATCCAAGGAGCCATCAATCCGTCTTGGTGCGTTATATCCGAGGGATCGACCGATATATCAAGAGCCTTCCACAACTCTTGTGCAACCATTCATTCCACATCCTTTGATTTTTGAGACTTTACGGTTTTTTGGATGCAAAGCTTATCCCATTAACGAGTCTAAATTACCGATTCTTGGGAGGATCTTATCAGAACGAATCATATGGGAATGGACAAATCCACATCGACTACCTTATGAAGCCATTCAATAACCCTAAATTACCAAGATGATCAACACAAAATTGAAATCGAGAACATAGATCAACCGTAAACATATGTTACGATATGGTGAGTTACAATTTTGCTTACGTGTCGCGTTCTCATCATGCGCATCCTCCTTTCTATAATAATATACTCTATCTTTTTCCATGTTAAACTACGAAATAAAATTTGTATATTTTATTCAAATTGTTAAGTAATTTTAAAAACTTGTATACGGAGGAGGGTCACTTGTATATTTTATTCAAGTTGTTAAGTAATTTTAAAAAGAGAAATTTTAAGAAATGCCATTTTTTTAAAATGCTACTTTTCAAGTGCCATTTTTTTAAAATGCTACTTTTTCAAAAAATTTGCAAAAATGCCAATTTTTCAAAATTATTTTTTCATTATATCATTTATGTTTCGGTTAACTATGTTGTATTAGAGTTTAGTTTTGAGGGTTTAAGGGGCTTTAGGGGTCAACACATTTTTTAAGATTTATAATTTTAAGTTTTAGGTTTTAAAAATCTATAATTGTGGTATTTTTGCAAATAGACACCCCTATATGGCATTTTTGCAAATGTATACATCAAAAATAATATTTTTGCAATTACTCTTTTTTAAAACTACATATATTTTATGAGGTTAATGATATTATTAGGTCTATTTTATTTATTAAAAGAATAGTAATGTCTAAATTAGCTAGATTTTTTAGTAATAATTTTTTTAAAATAAAACAAATTTATATAATTATATTAATATTAACTCCGATAAAAACAAATTCTAATTCTAATTCCAACTCTGCCACTGTATATGATCTTTTGAAAAGTCAAGCCTCTTGCTTCTCTATCAACTTTGCTAGTTCGGAGCAATCCATCTCAAACTTACTCTAAAAGTATTTGCTCTCAATAAGTAATGATACCACCAAAGTCTTCTTCATTCATTAACCCTAAATTACCAAGATGATCAACACAAAATCCAAATCGAGAACATAGATTAGAATTAGATGACTAGCTATGAACCCTAGAAAAACTCGGCTGGAGAATTGTGAGATGAATTGTGAGTGGTTGTGTAATTGTTATATACAGAAAATAATTGTTATATACAGAAAATGGTGAAAAAAAAATCATTTTATTCCATTAATATTTGAGAATTGCTGAAAATGCCACTTTTGAAGTGTTACTTTTAAAAAAATATAATTTTTTCAAAATTTTTGCAAAAATATCACTTTTCAAAATCAGTTACTCAATATATCATTTATATTTGGGTTAATTATATTGTATTACGGTTTAATTTTGAGGGATTATGACTTGTTTAAAGTCAAAATATTTTTTAGGGTTTAAATTTTTATTAATTAGTAGTATTTTTGCAAATAGACAATCTATAGTAACATTTTTGAAAAATAACACTTCAAAAGTGGCATTTTTACAATTACTCTTTAATATTTATATTTTTTATTTGATTTGTTCTTTTTTCATTCACCACCACTTGCATTCTATGTGTTTATTTATTGGATCAATTTGGTGAATAATAAAAAAAATTATAATTCAAAATCTAACAAAAATAGTATGTGTAGCAATATTGTGACTATTGAGTTGAAAGGAATTTGTTATTTAGTGGATTATAATTTTTTTTTTTAGTTATTGAACCAAATTTCTCTTTATTTATTTTGGTTTACTGTGTACACTTAAAAAAAAAATTACCATGAGAAGTTTTGATAGCGTGTCAATGTCATTATCTTGCCGTCAATTACCAAGCTTGGAAATATATAATAAAATAATAATAATTCATGGACATGAAAAATCAAAAGTATGGAGTTTCCGTGTAAATATCTGTTAAATGAGCAACGTAGATTTCTACTCATTGTCTAGTCACGATATACATGGAAACGTGATGTTTTGCATAAACGTACCATTTTTTTAAAAAAAAATTTAGAAGTACCGAATCTTTGATCCATAATCTGTTTCGGTGTCTAAGACCAGCAGTTGATAATACTGTATTTAAAATGTAAATCATCTCTTTTAAATAAAATTGAACTAGTAATCATATCATTTTTTGATAAAAAAAAAAAAAGAATATACATACCATCGTGTTGCAGTGAGTCCGAATCAAGTGTTGTAATTGATCAGTCGGTTATTTTAATTATTTTGTTATGAACAAGAAACAAAGCGAATGATTGCTTATACTAGAAAAGCAATTTACAGTCTCAACTACTTTTTAAAAGTTATTAATCATAGTTTATATTAATTCACAGTCTGCAATGAAATTAATTTTAAATTAGTTTAAATTAGTTTTTAAAGCTACTGTCGAAACGTAGTTTAATTTATAGTATGGTAGAAATCTTCTAACATACAACAAATGAAAAAATCAAATATGTCACTTAATGAAAATTTTAAAGAACATATCAATTAAATTAACCAAATAAAAAATTCTAATTAATTCTATACACCATAAAATCTTTACATATT
The DNA here is from genome assembly GCA_964056655.1 of Arabis hirsuta. Lineage (NCBI taxonomy): Eukaryota > Viridiplantae > Streptophyta > Magnoliopsida > Brassicales > Brassicaceae > Arabis > Arabis hirsuta. The sequence continues at coordinate 26,013,255 of OZ053308.1, forward strand.
TATATTAATTTTTTAACATGACTCACAAATACATATGTTACTAATGTAAATCCAACTAAATATAATATTTAAATATTTTAAATTATACAACATAGAAGAATCATTTACCAATGTTAAGTACTTTATCAAAATTGTATTTATGTCTATTTGAATACCATATGTGATTGATCATACAATTATTTTATTTTCTATCGTTAAATTATATCCATATTACTCTAATGAGAATTGCGATTTTGTTATAAAAGTACAACTTCACAAATCAAATATTAATGCTTGAATTTCAAAATCATTATTTTCACTTATTATTATTTCTTTGATTTTTTATTTAAGAAGATTTACATATATACTAACCCAATATTTTTTGGGTTTGGTCAGCTCAAATAAGTTTGAGAGAACTCATAATCTCAAACGTATTCGGTTTACATTAAAAAACTTACATTTAATCTAAATGTCATACGGATTAAATTTTGTAAGATAAAATATATTTATTTATATGGAGATATACCATTTGATCTTTGTTGTTTCTAATTTCTCCCGCATATAAGAAATTTGTTTGAACAATAATTAGTTGAACAATAAATTTTGTATGATATTTTTTCATAATTAGTTTGAACAATAAATTTTTTTTCTTCTTACTATTTGGATAAGTACTTTACTACTATTTTGTTCTTTAAAAAATTTAAAAAATATCACTTTTTAAAAATACCATATTTTCAAAATCTTTGCAAAAATACCACTTTTTCAAAATTATTTTTCATTATATCATATATGTTTGGATTAACTATGTTGTATTAAAGTTTAGTTTTGAGGGTTTAAGAAATTTTAAGGGTTAAAAACATTTTTTAAGGTTTATAATTTTAAGATTTATGCTTTAAAAATCTATAATTAGTGAAATTTTTACAAATAGACACCCGTAACCAATATTTTTGCAAATATACATCCCAAAAATGACATTTTTGCAATTGTTTTTATTCTTTTTCGTTTTTATTTTTATATATCTTTAATTAATTTTAAATGTTAACACATGTTATCATCTGATCAATCTTAAACACATGTTACGATCACATGTTACGATCTGATGAATTATAATTTTACTTAAATGTTACCAAATATTATCATCTGATCAATCGTGAACACATATTCGATCTGGTGAATTATAATTTTGCTTACGTGTTGTGTTCCAATCGTACACATCTTCTTTTCTATAAAGACACTCTACCTCTTTCCATGCTAAATTACAAAATGAAATTTGTATATCTTATTCAAATTGTTAAGTAATTTTAAAAACTTGTATACGGGGGGTCACTTGTACATTTTATTTAAATTGTTAAGTAATTTTAAAAACTACTTATAATTTATCGAAAAACAACCGGATGGAATCCATGACAAGTAACCGGATGCAATCCATATCCATATATTATATAGTTAACCACATTATTGGGTCGATTTTATTTATTAAAAGAATAGTAATAAATATATAAAACAAATTTATATAATTATATTAATAAATATCAACTTTGCTAGTTCGGAGCAATCCATCTCAAACATACTGTGAAAGTATTTGCTCTCAACAAGTAATGAAACCACCAGACTTCTGTATCTGAACCCAATGATTTTTCTATGTTTAAGCCAACTGTTAGAGTTGGTGTTCAAACAAAACAGGAACAGTCGTAAACAGTCGTGAGCCTTGGATTACAATACCATTAAAAGTTTGGCTACAATCAATGCGCAACAATTACATGTGTCAAACACATAATGCAGAACCAAACCGATTTCAGTAAGACTTGGAAACATAGAGGCACTACTAGATACAAGGAAAAAACAAAACGAACTAATTTCACTAACGAAAATACAAAACAAAAAAAAAACTATTGAAAAAGTTTGGGTTAAGGATTGGAGATTACTGTGATGTGTCAGATTACAAAAAACTCAGCAACGGCTTAAAAGCCTAAGCCAGGGATAACTGTATTTTGAAATTTTGTTTCTCATCATCCACAACAACAAACTCAATAACCAACCATCATCAACTTCTCAAAAAACCAAAACAAAAATCCAAAAGTACAAAACAGAGAAAGCCTCAGACCGTCCTAGTCAAGTTAGATGCTTTTCAACATTGAAATTTCAGCAACCATTCAATCTAATCTTCATCGGCTTCACATTGTAAAACAAAAGAGAGTGTAAAATCATCAGATCTTCCTATACAAGTAATCGAATCATAATACTCAGAATCTCTGAGCATTCAACAACTTGGCAAAGTCTTCATCACATGATCAAAACTCCAAACACAAAAACCAAAATCATCAAAAACATATTGTTCCCCGACGTCCTAAGTAACGTCATCGTAATTGACGAACAGGATAGCGAGGGAAACTAAATTCAATGTAGGCTAATACACTCCAAAACAAGCTTCACATGAAGCTCATTCAAAGCATGAATCTTTTATACATATGTAAAAGCCACTACACAAAAAACAAATCAAAACAAGAAAGAACTCAGTCCCTTAGATGTTCATAATGAATGCGATCATTACCGCTATCATTACAGGTCTGTAAACTGACTCATCACTGTTCTTCCACATTCAAATTTTAAAACAAAACAAGAAGAACAGATATGTAGTTGCTCAAGTTATGCTCCCTAATCGGCATCATACTAGAATTAACAGTACGATGCTGTGAAAAGATTATGGAGGATTTTAGAAAAACGAAAGCAACACGATTGGTATTGCTTCAAGGGAACGAATCATATGGGAACGGACAAATCCACATCGACTATCTGATGAAGCCATTCAATAACACTAAATTACCAAGACGATCAACACAAAATCCAAATCGAGACCATAGATCAGAACAAAACCCAATTTCTTCCCAAAATCAAGAAAAAAAATCTCAAAAATTGACAAAATTAGGCTCAGACTTTTGCATCATGTACTCAAAGAAGATTAGACTCTTCTCATATTGAGAGGTGTAGAAATTAAGCAATTATCATCGTTGCCAAACATCAATTACATTCATAATCCTAAATATTAGATTAAAGAGATAAATTCCATTAAAAAAAAATCGACTGGAAAAAGAAAAGGGTAGTAGTGCTCATATTCTATGGGTGTAATGTGAGTCTATCAAGCCAGTGGCTTTCAGTACGAGGAATTACTTTTACAATCATCGCAACCATACCCAGTTCAGATCCAATCTCATCTCTGAGAATGTCGAGAAAACAAAAACAAAAACGAATTAAAACCAAAGTAAAAAAAAAAAAGTATCAGAGGCTCAGAGTTTTGCATAATGTGCTCAAAGAAGAGTTTATCAAGCTCTTCTCATACAAGAGGTGTCAGAAATATTAAGCATTATTCATCATCGCCAAAACCCAATACCTTTCGAAATCAGAAACACACAAAAGACATAGAAAAAACCGAAAATAATCTAACGAGAAAGAGATTATGTGCCCAAACAATCACATATCTTAAACCGACAAGAAATTATCGAAAAAAGCGGCGGCTAAAGATTCAGAAGGATTAGGGTTTTTGTTTCTGTCAATAATGGAGAAGATGATGTCTCACGAACGCTATTTATTGAGTATAGATAATGGGCTTTTTTCGGCAGATTCGTAATTCAAGAGAAGGCCCATTAATTTGTTTTTTTATCTCGTGACGGTCTCTCTCATTTGACGGGGTTACGTTATTAGGTTATTTGCAAAAACTTTAATGGGCCTCAAAATGAAACTACATAAACATAACAAAAGGTACAGTAGTTCGTTGCTGCATAAATAGTCTCAGGTTCTTCTAAAATCCTAAGGAACACTAATCTTGCTTACCTTGTCCAGCAAGTTTCTAGATTCATCTTCAAGTTTGATCTTCAGTTCTTCTGTAATCACTCCTTCTGATTGATCAAGCAATGATCTTATCTCCTCTAGCTTCTCTTTCAAAAACTCGATTTCCATTACGCCTTTTCTGGTTTCGGTTTCATTCTTCTCATTAGGGTTTTCAAGTGAATCTGAAGAAAGATACTTGAGCTTGAATGTAACACTTGAAGTAGTAGTAGCAAATGGACATTCCTCTAACGACTTGTGAAAAGCTTCTTCTCCATCAGATACATTCAAGAAGACAATGCGTGCGCAAGAGTTGTTGTTTAGCATATAGCTTCTTTCTTTGTCCAAAGCTCCAAACTTTATGTATGTTTGAATCAAATCATCTTTTGAAGGCAGAGTAGAACCAAGATCAGTTGTAATAAACAGCTCAACACCTGAAATTTGCTTCTCAGCTTCTTCTCTCTTGTTCTTCAACACCGTCTCACTCGGTTCATTTCCAGTTTGTTCTTTCTCATCCACCTCTTGCTGCTTCATTTCGTCTGAAATGTCTCTCTTGTTATAGTCCCCATCATGGTATGTAAAGCTTCGATAATTGGACGCAAACTCTTTTATCATGTCACACGAGCTACTATAGTCTTTTAAATATTGTGTACCAAGAGCAGCTGCGCGGATTAGATCCAGCATTTCCTCTGGTGTGGTAGCTCCCAATCTTGCAAAATCGATGGCTTTTTCAGTAGAATTCTTCGTCATTCGCTCTGCTGCTCGGATATGACTTGATTCAGATTCTATTTTGCTTTTTCTCGCTCTCAAACTAAAATCTGTAACGTATTCAGGAGAAAGATACTTGCTTTTCTTCCTCCCTCTTTTACCTGTTTGCAAGATGGTCTCACCAATTTCATTGTTACTTTCAACACTTGGAGAAACATCGACCTTGACCCTTTTGCAGAGTGAAACCAATGGAGTTGATAACTGAACAACAGTCTCTTCTAAATGGTTTGAGTCGTTTGACTCTTCTCTTTTCTCAATCCCATTATCATCATCCAAAACCCTTATGTTCTTCCTTTTCCTCGGCGACAAAACCCTTTCCTGGTTCTTAGCGTCTTCCACTTGCTTGACGTTTTCAATCTTAGAAATTCCACTCACTCTTCTCCTCAATGTAGTAGAACTCGTGGTTGCTACATCACCAAGATTAACTTCATCACTACACTTTCTCTTTTTCCTAGCAGGCCCTGAACACTTTTTCAATGATCTCTGGCATGAAGACTTGTCGAAACTCAACGAATCTTCATCCTCTTTGTGTTCAAGTCCTATGATGTATCCATACTCATCATACTTAGCTAAATCAAACCTTCCTTTAGACAGATAAAAAGCCGATATCTTCCTCTTCAAAACCTCAATCTCTAGCAAATCACTAAAACTAACAGTCTTTGCAAGGCTTTTAACATCTCCAAGAACTATTCCAGATTTTTCAAGAACCAAAGACAACACAATCTCTCTTCTAACATCAGGCACAACAACTCCTTCCTTCATTCCAGAATTCATAACTAAAGGACTAACCAGAGCTTCTTCATCACAAACCAACAAACGCTCAACGCGTTCACCAATCTCTCCAACAGCTTCTTTCACAGCTTTGAGAAAGCTTGCGGAATCACTAATCTTCGAAAACTCTTTGAAATTCTCCAGAAACGGTTTCAATCGCGACGCATTGCACCAATCAAAGTCCCCATTCCCGAAATACGCCACGAGTAATTTACCATTGTGCATATTCTTCAAAGCCAAGTCTGAAGCATCTGAAGAATCATAAATCTTCCCAGGCCACCATTGATGACAACTGTTGACTTGTTCTACCCACACAAAATCTCCAACATGGAACCCATTCTCTTCTTCTTGCTTCATGTTCAGCAACGAAGAAGCTCCTTCACTCATCACATAATCTTTCATTGGTCCAGAGTCGTTAACAATCTCCATCAACTTTTCATCAGAACCATCTTTCAGATCACCCAAAACAGCTCGCTCTCCGTTTTCAGAAACCCTAGAACCGGTCGTTACAAAATTTCCCATCGAACCAGAAGATTCTTCTCCTTTCTCTCAACGCAACCTAGACTACAACAAAAAGCAAACTTAACATTCAGACAAACGACAATGAACAAAAACCAAACATACCTATGTAAAAAGGTGGGTTTTTTCACGAGAAAACTCACAAATTTTACACATTGGGAAGAATAAAGAAGAAAAGGGTTTAAATTTACCTGAAGAAATAGAGAAGAAGAGAGGAAGAACTTTCGGTATGGAGCAGCGAATCTCGAAACACCTTCTTCCTCGTTTACTGCGGCGCAAAGTTTTGTTTTTACCTCGAGAAAGTATAAGAACGAGAATAAAAGGGTAATTTTTTTGAGGGATTTGTGATTAATACTTTGATTTGCTTATCTTTTTTCTTTTGATATGTTTCAATGTTCGTATCCTTTTAGGTTTATGTCGTACGTTACAAGTTTGAAATTGTCTACCTCTCTTTTATTCATTTCCAGACCCGAATTTAGCGTTTGGATTTTCGGTTTAGATATTGATCAAGTTTATAAAATTGATCAAGCTTTACACTTTGCTTTGTTCCGTGTTTCTTCTTTTCAGCTAGGCATTTCGACAAACACATTATGTGCAGCTAACGAAACACGCATCAATGGCTAATGGGAAACCAAATTGATTCAAATTACAATAATTTCTCAAAGCTGAATCAACAATTCCAGACGCAAACTATACTAACAAGACAAAAAAAAAGACCCATAAATTCCGAAAAAAACAAATTTTTAAAACCTCCGAATTTTGGAAACTTAAGCAATCGAAACCTTAGCACCAGCTGCTTCGAGCTGTTTCTTGGCTTCTTCAGCTTCATCCTTGGACGCACCTTCCTTAAACTTCTTAGGCAACCCTTCGATTAGCTCCTTAGCCTCCTTCAACGCCAAGCTAGTCAAAGCCCTAACCGCTTTAATCACTGCAATACGAGCATTGCTGGGGACTTCGTTGATGATAACATCGAATTCCGTCTGTTCCTCCACCACAGCCGCCGCACCACCTTCCGCCGGAGCTGCGACAGCCGCTGCAGCAGGAGCTAAAGAGAGTGGTGAGACACCGAACTTATCCTGAAGGTAATCCACGAGGACGCGGGCTTCTTCGAGGGTCAGAGAAGAGATATCAGATCCGATCTTCTCGATTTTCTCCGGAGCTTCGACGGCGGCGATGGGCCGGAGGTGGGTTGCACGGTGGGTCAGTGTGGAAGATGAAGAACCAAGTCGAGACGGGAATTCGATTGCGACGGGTCGGGAAGGGAAGCCATGTGGGGAAGTGAGAGTGGGATAACAAGAGGAGGAACGGATTGTGGTTGCGATGGATAGAGTCGTCGTTGCCATTTTTCACTCTCTGGTTTATTCCTCTTAGGATTTGATTTTGTGTGACTGTTGGAGAGAAGAAGATGAGAAGTTGAGGATAGAAAAAAAAAAAAGAAAAACAAGGATAAGGGGTAATTTCGAGATTATCAAAAAACTGCTTACGTAAAGACCAAAACAAAAGGGGCATTCCGAGAATCGAACTCGGGACCTCTCGCACCCAAAGCGAGAATCATACCACTAGACCAAATGCCCACTTTCTTTGCTTTCTCCTAAAATAAAAACTCCTTGAATTCAATTTCGAAGTGTGCTTCGGTTCTAGAAAATCATACAAAATAATCGTATAGCGATTTCACATGTTGGTAGTATCCTAATGATGGAGAGAGAAAGAGCTGAAAAGGTTAAATTGATTTACCACACTAATCCAAAATATAACAGTTAACAATTGAGTTATCTATTTAAGTCTAAACAACAAAAATTAGAAATGAATAAAAGTAAAACAAAATGACCCCCATAATTCAACGATGATCCTTTGTCGGAATTCATCGAACCATATGACTTCAGATAGAGAAATCAATAGTTGAATTACCAAGTTATACAAAAAAAAGTTAGACATGAATTTATATATGGAATATAATTTTTTTTAACATGTTAACGACACTGTTCCAATCCAAACGTTCACATTGGTCACAGCTACAGCTGTTGACTCACCCAATGGTCTCGTCAAGAACGTTATCAGGTTCGACGATATCACGTAATACGCGAATCTAACAAGATGGGCTCAGTCCAGATTATTGTTGAACCAACTGTTTCCGGCGTCTTCTCCAGTGGCCAAGTCGATAAGAGAGATGAGTAAGCTGCTCATTCAGCTTCCCACGCCCAGTGCGCTTAAGTAAAGCGAGAGACCGATACTTCTCAGCTCGGTAGGGACTTGGCTGTAGAAGAACTCTTGCATTCCCACTAATGTGTATACGTCGGATAATTCCAGCAGCAGATACTAAGGGATCAATTACCATATTGACATTGGAACGGTTGTTTTCGGTTGGTCTATAAGTCCGCTATAAGTCCGTGTTCCTTTGTAGTCTTGAGCCGCTTTACCTCAACCAGAGCTGCAACCACCATAGTGAGCGTTACTAGTACCATTCTGGTTCCCATTTTTTTTAGCATTGTGATGCCACAAGGATCTTTGGTTATAGACCTGGCGATTGAGTCGTATATGGGGACAAAGAGGACAATTGATGTGCCGATAAGGACCTGAAAAGAGGCAGATGCGAAGCTTACGAATCTCTCTGCAACCTCCACACCTGCAAATTTAATATGAAACATTTCAGAAAAAGTGAAGCAAAAGAAGAAACTTTCAGATCTCATTCGCGTTGAATTTATACCGATTATGAACCATGCAGCTTTAAATCGACCGGTTATGGATCTTTGGGCGGCAACTCCAGTGTGGTCAACGGCATCGATGACGTATTCTTCTAGAAAAGGAATTTCTTCGGAAGTCGCCATTTTGTCTAATGACCTTTACAAAATTCAAACGAGAAAATAACCAAATGGTCCAATGGCAGATTTCTTGTTAATAGATAGGCGGGTTTTTTTTATAAAATATATTTTTGTAATTTTCTGTCATATAGAATTGAAGACTTTGGTAAAAAAAAATTGGTATTATTTTTGTTGGGGATAATTAATCCATTAGTTTGATCCATTATATCCGAATGACATAGGTCCGAATGGCATAGGTTCGAAAGACACACCTCCGAATTCTATAGGATATACGACATCCGAATCCCATGGGATTGGTGAGCTCCGAATCCCACAGGATATACGAGCTCCTAATTAACGATAAATCAGAATCTTTACAAGATAAGTTTGAAACCGACTTGTCAACCTAATCCTAAACGAACTAGGGTTTGGGAGACCTCTATAAAAGAGAGAGCTCCGAAAAGAGCACGGGAAACAAAATACAACTAAAAACCCTAAACAATACACTTTCGCCACCTCCAAAAACAAGATACGAAATCATAACGGAGCTCCAATTCCTACTAATCGGACTTCTAGAACAACCTCCGATTCAACGACAACGTTCAAATCACCGAAGATATTCCTCGAACAACCGTTTAACGCTTTCAATTTATTGTAGCTCCGAGTTTGTTGTTCGAAGATCATTCATCAATAAATAAAGATTATCTTCCATCATTCCGTAGAGCTGTTTATTCGAACGTGTTAAATTTACCCAAAACAGTTGGCGCTAGAAGGAGGGGCACACAGTTTTAACTACGTGAGATATGACGAACGACGGTAATCTCGAAGTTACGACAGGAGGTAACAACACCCAAGATCCCGCTGCTCAACTAGTGGAGCTCACCGCCTAGATGAAGTAGACTGAAGAACGACTAGCATTGCTCGAAGCAGAGAACGCTACTTTGAAAGCTACGAACGAGTCTTTGCTCGTTGTTGATAGAGACACCGAGCTTGAAACTCGAAACCAATTCGAGAGATGTGTCGAACCGATGCAACCACTAGATGAAACTACACCTGCTGCATATGCAAAGGACGGTGCTACTACCAGGAGCTGGTACATCTGCCGCAAATGCGGTTAGACCGCACGTCATTCAATCTTCGCTTCATCCTGATGAAGCAGCATTAACCCGATTAATAGACGATCCACATCAGCATTAACCCGATTAATAGACGATCCACATCTGGTCCTCAAACGTCTTGAAGAGATGGAAGCAATGATCAAGCGACTCCCTAGAGTAGCACCACCGATAACAAAGAGCACTCCCATCTTCTACGCAGATACTCTATTCACGGACGAGATCGCACTTGTAGAGATGCCCAAAAGATTTGTTGTACCTTCAATGAAGATGTATGATGGCACCGCATATCCTGACAATCACATAGCGCAGTACAAGCAACGAATGTTTACTACTGCGATCGAATGAGAATACCCTGAACCTAGCATGTGCAAGGGGTTTGGTTCGAGTCTTACCGAACTAGCTCTTCAATGGTTTACGAACCTACCAAACGGATCGATCAATTCTTTTGCATCACAGACTGATCGCTTTGTTGAGCAATTCGCAAGTAGCGGAAATTTGGAGCTCCCATAATTTCCAGATTTATTGCAGTTCGCTCTAGTATTGCTTGGAGGATGCATCCCTTAGTTCATTCAACGACGTGTGGGTAAAGACTTGCAGGAGCTCCGGAAAGATAAAGAGGGAGTTGCAATGTTAAAAACAAAATTGCAAACTCTACAAAATTAAGAAGAGCGCTGCAATGTTAAAAACGAGATTCCAAACTCCGTAAAATAAAAGAAAGCAATGCAACGTTAAAGACGAAATTGCTAACTTCAAAAACCTATGAAGGGTCTTCCGACGTTCAAAAAGAACTCGCTGCGACAACTCCAAAATTCTATATATAAAATGGACATTCAACGTTCAAAAATAACTTGCATTAGCCTTGATACCTAGTAGAAAGAGCACTGCGATAGTTGAAAAACGAACCGTAGTAGCTCCAAAGAGCATTACAAATTTCAAAAAAGAATTTGTAGTAGCTCCAAAATGTAATAGAAAGAACACTGCGATGTTCAAAAAATGAACCGTAGTAGCTCTAAAGAGCATACAAAATTCAAAAAAGAATTTGTAGTAGCTCCAAAAAATCTTAAGTAGAACATTACAAAGCTCCGAAACTTAACAGAAATAACACTACGACGTTCGAAAATGGAATTATAGGAGCTCCAAAAAGCCTAAAGAAAGCAGTGCAATATACTAAAAACAAAAATTTGTAAGCTTCAAGGAGCTACAAAAAGAGCACTACAACATTCAAAATAAAGTTGCAAAAGCTCCAGAAAGATAGCGAGAGCGTTGCAACGTTCCCAACGAATTTTCAGACTCCAAAATTTTTATTAAGAGAGCACGGCAGTGTTCAAAAAGACGTTGAATGAGCTCTATTTAAAAAAGAGAGATAGAGAGTTGCAAAGTTTTAAACGAATTACATGCTCTGAAAATTTTCAAATAAGGTGCTGCTATAGTGAAAAAGAACGTGCAACAACTCCATAAGGACAGAGAAAGAGCGGCAATGTTCAAAACGAAATTGCAGACTCCAAAAATATCCAAAGTGAGCGCTACTACGTTTAAAGGAAAAAAAATCTCTTGAACATTACAACATTCAACAAAAACTTGCAGGAACTCAAATAGAGCATTGCAACGTTCAACAAGAAGTTGCCTTGTTTAAAAAGCTAAAAAGAGCGATGCAACGTTAAATACCAAGTTACAAGCTTCAAAAAGCTTATAGAAGAAACATTTCAACGTTCAAAAGAGAACTTGTAACAGTTTTGAAATAACATGTAAAGAGCATGAAACTTTAAAATAAAAAAAGTATATAGTAGCTCCAAAGGAATTACAAACAGAGTATTGCAGCGTTCGAAAAGAACTGGCAAGAGTTTCGAACAGTGGGAGAGAGCAATACACTGTTCAAACAAAAGTTGTAGAAGCTCCAACAATTTACACGAGTTTCGAAATCTTGAAGAGCGATACAACGTTTGAAAAGAAAGTTGTAAGATTTCCCAAAAACAAACAAAGAAGAGACTTGCAACGTTCAAAGAAACTTGCAGAAGCTCTGAAATTGTTTTTAATAATTTTTAAGAGCGTTGCAACGTTCAATAATAGTTAGGAGAACTCCCGAGAAATAGAGTCCAACTTCCCATGTTCGCCTTCACAATTAACACCTTCATCCTTCAAAGAACCTACCTCATCTTTAATGTCACCAACCTTACCTATCCAAGAACTCGCCTCCTGACCGTTCGTGGTAATAGTGGAGTTTAGCAATGTTCTCTCCTATTCAAACTCCTTCTTCATCATGAGCGACTTTAGTTGACCAATGCACAGCTAAGCATCCAAAGTACCTTAAAAAATAAGGATAAGACATCGTCCAAAGCAGTAATACGTCTTACCTCTCTAACTCTCAAGGTCATGAGAAAAGTAGTTATTGCATTGATAAGGGAAATGTCAGAATTGGCAAACACAACACTACGTGACAAACATGACATCGGTCATCCGTGACATAGATGAACGCTTCAAGGAAGACTTGATAACTAGCTTATCCTTAGAAATCACCTTCGAAGCAACATTCAGAGGTTCTCTCTACCACACCTGAATTTGTCTACATTATATTATCCGAACAGTGTTCCAACAAAAACGTTGTAACCATATGAACAATGGGCATACGACAGACACAAGCGACAAGCAGCAATATACGGGAAACATACACGTGTGAATCCCAATAAAAGTAAAACCATAAAATTTGAGCAACGTCCATGATAATCACATATTCGAGCGTACCTACTAGATTTGCTACTTTTTTTAATTGGCCGGCGATAAATTCTGCAAGAATATTAGGCTGCCCATACGGATTGGAAATTCTGGTAATAGCAATGTTGAGTTTTCTATTGACACAGTTAAGTTCTTTTTGAACATTAATCTGTAATTCTTCGAGTCTTCGGGGTTTATCTTCAATTAATAATTTAGGAAATCCCATATAGATTATGATTTGAATGAGATCGATTCTTTTTTGAATTTCTTGGAGCTTCGAAAGATTGAAGCTTATGCTTAACACATACTCTAAATTCTAATTAGAAATTAGAGAGTGGGGGGCAAGTTGTTGGGGATAATTAATCAATTAATTTGACCCATTATAAAAAGTCAACTTTAACATAGGTTCGAATGGCATAGGGTCGAAGGATACACTTCCGAAAATTCTACAGGATATACGACGTCCGAATCCCACGGGATTGGTGAGCTTCAAATCCTACGGGATATACGAGCTCCCAATTAACGATAAATCTGAATCTTTACAAGATAAATTCAAAACCGACTTGTTAACCTAATCCTAAATGAACTAGGGTTTGGGAGACCTCTATAAAAGAGAGAGCTCCGAAAAGAGCACGGAAAACAAAATACAACCAAAAAAACTAAACTAAACACTTTCGCCACCTCCAAAAACAAGCTACGAAATCATAACGGAGCTCCAATTCCTGCTAATCGGACCTCTAGAACAACTTTTGATTCAGCGACAACGTTCAAATCACTGAAGATCTTCCTCGAACAACCGTTTAATGCTTTCAATTTATTGTAGCTCCGAGTTTATTGTTCGAAAATCATTCATCAATAAATAAAGATTGTCTTCCATCATTCCGTAGAGCTGTTTATTCGAACGTGTTAAATTTATCCGAAACAATTTTTGAATATAAAATTACTTTTAACCAATATTAGTTATTTAATATTTAATATAAATTACTTTGATCAGACTCAGGTTCTTAATGAAGACATTGCGGTGCGCGACGATTCAAATAATAACAAAAATATATATGTACATGTGTATAAATATAGATTTTTATTGGATCGACGATCTATTTCCCCTCCCCCCCAAAAAAAAACTTTCATATCAAACCAGTTATACACATACTTTCAGCCTGTGTCTCTTTACATACGGATTGAAAGTTACAGGCTTCTTTCCCAATGGAACGAAAGTTAAATCTTTAAATCCACACAGTGATCGGTCATGTTGATTTATTAGTCAAACCTGATACAAGACCACGTAAAACCAAAGACAAACAAAAATAGGAAATCGAACCTATATAAATTGAACTGTGACTTGACCCGTAACCCTGGCCTGTGGCCTGACCCGTCCTAAACCTACAATTAAAAAAATAGCTGTTGGGAACAAGAGATCCCCAATTTATAAGAACCCTAAAAACTGATTTCTCATAATCGATTATGAATTATCAAATTTTTCTCGAAATCGAGTAAGTTTATTGTAATGGTTTAAGATTTCTGAGTGTAGATTGTCGATTTGTATGAAAAAATCGATTTCATATGCGTATGTTTCTCCGATTTTGGATTTCATGGTGATGCTTCTCGACTTTGTAGGCTGAACTACAGCTGGAGAGTAGAGTTTTGAACATGAACATTGGTTTCGGGTCTTCTTCTGAACATCAAATGTCAGACGAAGAGGAAGGATCATGGGTGTTTGAAAGAGATGTTGGTGTGAGGAATAAATCGTGGAATTGATTTCCAAATCCTATACTAATCCTTACTGTACGTACTATCGTTGTGCTTTAGGTGCATCACAAAAACTTATCAATGATAGCCAAACATTCAAGTGGGTCAATAAGGCTTATCTCAATGAGATTGGATCTTTGAGGTTTCAAATTTTGAGTCTTGAAGACGGAGCTTGAAAAATCCGTGTTTGAGAAATTGCATCCGAAGCTTGGAAAAGAGATATGTAAGAGGGTTAAAGAGGAATTGGTCGAAGCCAAATCGAGTATGAAGAAAATGTTGATTTGTGAAGTGTTTGGGTGTATGATTTGTGAAGTGTTTGGGTGTATGATCTTGTTTGGTTTGCTGAAATTAAAGATTAATTTGTTGTTTTATATGTTAAGAGTCATACTGTGTGTTGTGTGTGTTGGTGTTTTATGTGTATTAGGATCTTGTCTTGTGTCTTTGTTTGGTTTGGTTTAGTCTTCTCTTTTTGTTATGTTGTGTGTGACAGGTTCTTGTCTTGGTAATAAACAAAAAGTTTACAACTTGTTGAATGACTCTGCAGCATAGGCACAAATGGCTTATCCTTTGCCTTGACAATGGTGTTGTTGATTGACTATGTAGAGTTATTCTCAACATCTTCACAGTGGTTCCCAAGCCTGTAAAAAGTCCTACACCAAGTCTTGGGGTTTGTCTTCAACACATCTTCATATACTTCTGAGTCGTAACAAACCAATCTACCCAAGTGTTCGTTATATTGTGCCTCATTGTAACTACAAGCTACATTCCAAATGAAGGGCTTCATTTCTGTTTTTTTTTCATGCTTAACCTTCAAGTTTCCACAGATGTGTCTAACACACACTCTATGTTCAATGTTTGGCAACTCATCTCAACACACATTCCAAATAATAATAAATCTTACATCGCGAAATCTTTGTGAAGTTATCTTAATAGTCATGTATTATTTTATATCAAATATATTAACTAACAAGGTAATTAACAACGTCATAATGATATTAATGACCTCATAATGACGTAATAACAATGTCTTACCTGGAAATGACAAGTTATTTCCACGTCATACATGACATAGACGACATATTGTCAAGCAATAGCAGGTTACAACTCCAGTTTAATTTTCGTAGACTATGTATTGTCAGGTAATGACACGCTATCACCTTGCTTTAACTGATATAGACTATGAATTATCAGGTAATGGCAAGTTATGACTTTGCTTTACATGACGTAGACGATATACCGACAAATCTTACCACTTAACTAAGCTTGATCAAGGTTAAATGGAGTTAACAAACTAATGAATTTATTTTTCCCAATAGTTACCCATTCAGAGCCTCATTGGTTAAGTAATTCAATTATTTAATACAAGAGAATTGAATACACATCATATCGGTGTCGATTCCATTCGATAATTTTCCTCCTCTTCTCAAATCTGATTAAAAAATTATAATAATAAAATGGTTTTTTTTTTATATTTGAAATTTAATAATTATTGGAAAATTTTTTAAAAAAATATAAAGACCATGAGATTGAATTGTATTTTTTTTTGTTTCTGAGAAGAGAGAAGAGAGTGGAGAGAATAAAGGGAGACATGAGAGAAGTACCAACTGTTTGGGGAAATTTTAATCAGGTTCGTAAGTAAACAGATCTACGGAATGACGAAAAGAAGTATATCTTTATTGATCAACGAAGTTGGTTTGTAACCAAATTGTATTTCAACGTCTAGGTATCTAAAGCATTATAAAGAACTTCGTTGGACATAGAAAACAAGGGCTGGATCTCCGATTGCTATCTCTGGGATGCTGTGAAGGTATAGTTCTCATGTTTTCTGTGCATTTTTTTCCCCTCTTCTTCTCTCTGAGATGTCTCTATTTATAAGACTTGCTAAATCCCTCTTTGGATTAGTATGGGACTTGACGTGTCAATTTGCTAGCTTATCTCCTTAGTAATCGGGATTCTTGATATAATTAAATTTTTTATATCTTCATATTATAAAGTCTAGATAATAATAATAAACTTTACAATATGTCAAATCGAGATATTTTTGCGAATTTCTTTTAATAACCATGTCGAAAAAATAATATCAAATATATTAATTAACTTGGTAACGACGTCATAATAATGTTAATGACCTAATAACGACGTACTAACATTGTATTACATGGTAATGACAAGTCATTTTCACGTCTCACGTGACATAGATGACGTATTGTTAGGTGATAGCAGGTTATTACCTCAGTTTACCTTACGTAGACGATGTATTATCAGGTAAGGGCAAATTATTACCTCGTTTTACCTGACATAGACGATGTATTATTAGGCAATGACAAATTATTACTCTACTTTATCTTACGTAGATGATGTACCAGCAAGTCTTACTTCTTAATTGGGACGTATCAAGGTCAACCAGGATGAACTGCTGGTAATGAATTTATTTTCTCCAACACCAATGATTTCTAAATTTTAAATTTATGGATAATACTTGTTTTAGATCGTGGAGGGAACAAAAATTTATATTTATCTTTTGAACTATAAAATATGGATGCTTTGGAAACAAAATTATAAAATATGAACTCGGGTTCTTGTAGGATTGTAATTAAATTATAAAATACAGTATGTTCTATTGCGCGAGTTTTTATTTTACAATTTTATTAAATTTTTACAGAAGTTTTGATTCATTTATTAGTTTAGTATGTAACGTCCGTGAACCAAAAAGTGGATTTTTGGTTGGATGTCGATCGACACAGGGGTGTGTGTCGATCAACACGTGTGTGTTTGACTTATGAGAAGTCGGATTTCGGACGTTGTGTCGATCGACACAAGGTTGTGTGTCGATCGACACGGGGTTAAATTGAACCGACATGTTTGGTTTTTGATCGTGCGGTTTGACGATCGGTTTAGAGAACCCTAGGGTTCGATATATAAAGGGAATCAGTCGGTTCGGCCGCATTTTCATCAGAGAAACAGCAGAAAAACAGAGAGTTTTGGGAGAGAAATCAGAATCAGAGAGATTGAGAGAGTTCTGGTGAATTTTGGAGAAGCATTGATCGTTCTTGAGGCTGGTGATTGCGTGGGAGGCTATTAGAAACGAGGAGAGACCGTTGCTGGGTTGATTTCGGGTCTGGGAAGGGCGAAATCATAGGCTGTTCGGGTGTTCTTCATGTTCATCCTCTTTTTCTTTCCGAATCGAGGTGAGTGCATGACCGTAAGTTTATCTGGGTAAAGGATTGGATAGATTACGTTTGTTTGTGGTTGTTGGATTGGATTTGTGTGTTCTGGTGCTTGGAATCGTGCAGGAGATCGATGAATCGCGATGGAATTCGAGCCATGAGAGGATAAGCTCATTTCCTGGGTTCTGCGATGTCGTGTCGATCGACACCATGGTGGTGTGTCGATCGACACACTGTAGTCTGTCGATCGACACCTAGTGGCTGTGTCGATCTACACAATAGCTTCTGTACTGGTTCGTGTTTGATTGTTTCGTGTATGCTTGTTGATTGCTCATCCTGGTATTATATCTCTTACTTATGCCTGTGTGAATAACATGTAGACGGGATGACCGCATCGCTGAGTATTTATGATAATACTCACGCAACTTTTTTTACCATGTGTTGCTGGTAAAGAGAAAATGTGATCGTGGAATCATGGCCGGGAAGAGAAGATGATCTAGGGTCTCGGTTTCGTGGCTGTATTGTTAGAATTTCTAGGTTGCTAGTAGATTCTGGAGTTGATATTGGTTATTGATGGTTATTTGATATTGGAATTGAATTGTTTATTGAATTGAACGGTTTAGAGAAATTAATAAAGTATGAGATTTATTGATTGGTATGTTATTGTTTATTTTTAATTGTTTCCGCATTGTTTGTGTTGGTCCATTGAAGATTATTATCTGTGACAATAGTAATCCGAAGGAAAATTTTTTAAATTTTTGGGTCGGGTTGTTTCATAGTATTTATGTTTGACAAAATAATTATTGTTTGTACATACAAAATAATATATAATTTGAATAAAATAAATTATTTCTCTTATTTATACTACATGAAAGTATGAAATGATTCTTGATCATATCAAGACTGTGGTTCCTTTTTGAAATATATTTGTTTGAAATTTTGTCATCTACATCTAGTTTGTTATTGAATAAAGGAAATTTGGGTATAAAATTAAGTCTCTAACATACCTAAATCTGAAATTTAGTAACTAACATTTTATTTTTACGAATGTTCGAGTATACCCTCAATTTATGTCTAAAAACAAAATAGTTAATTATACACTAAATATATAATATAGATGTTGTTAATTATAATTCTTACTATACACTCATATTATAGTTAACTATACATTATTAATATAGTTGATTGTATTTAGATATAGTTTACCTATATTTCAAAAGTATTTAGCTAACTATTTATGTAGTTAGTTATATATACATATAGTTAAATATATTTTTTAACGATATACCTACATTATAGTCAACTATACGTACATTAAGAAGGTTCTTTAAATAGTAACTATGTTTGTTCAACTAAATAACAATTACAACAACATTTTTATATAGTTAACTATGTTTTAAAATTTGTAGAATAGATAATTATACTATGAATATAGTTAAATTATGTTTTTAATAGTTAGCTATTTTCTGAAAATAGTTAATTATGTTTAGATAGTTACTAAAACATCTCGATATAGTTAACTATGTTTGGAGGAAATTACTCATGCATTAACTATGTTTGGAGGAAATTACCCATGCATTAACTATTTTCAGAACATAGTTACAATGTATGGGTAATTTCCTCCAAATTTTTAATTTTTTTGCTAGTTACCTAATTTTTTTTTTCACATGTTACTTTATATATTTTCTCTCACAGATATATTATTCTACTAATTAATCTTTAAATAAATCATGTTGTCTAAATAATCGATTTATATTTTGAAAATTAAAGTTATCGATTAGTTTATAATCTCTATATAGTATGATTTTTATAATTTTATTTTCTTCTTTACTTTCGTCTCGCGAGTTTATATAATTTTGATCTTTGGAAAATCATTCATTTTCATATATAATTTATCTTATATTTTTTTATTATATATATATATATAGATTTAGTTTATTATTTGTTAAATTTTAGCAAAAAAGTAGATTAAATATTGATTAGCTGAAAAAGATGTTCAAAAGTATTTTGAACTAAATCCAACCACTTCACTTAGGCATGCGGGTTTGGCTCGAGTTAAATATCCAATTGGCCCGAGTTAAATATCGGTTCGGTTCGGGTTTAGTTACGCAGGCCTAACTTCACTTATTTAATGTTGTAAAATAAGATGAATTTTGTGAAAGTATCCACATACGACCAAGCCAAATTAACAAAAAATTTCGCAAAAAAAAACTCGAATAAAATTATAGTTGGTTAAAAATATTTGAAAAACTATTTGTCTTGAATTCATAAACTTTAATGTTTTTTTTGTTTTTTTATGTAGGGATCTTAGATGGAGAGAAGAAGATAATGTCTTGTTGAAGTTGGAAGAATTTATATAATAATAAATATTTTATATCTATTATTTATGTCTTAAATTCGTTTTTGAAAAAAAATTGTTGTGTGGTAATTAATAGTATAAGATAATAAATAGAAAAATACAAAAATTTATTAAATCAATAAATCTAATTTTAATGTTAATGTAATTACTCTTTTGATGATGTGGAAGCTTTAAATTGATGATGTGAATGTCTTAGACGAAGAGAAAAATGTGCTATTATATATGTAGATTCTCTTCTTATATTTTGTATATATGTTTTCATTAATTAGCCGCTAATATTTTATTTGCTTTTAAATTTATGGTTAAAAGAATTGAAAACATGGAGAATACTACAATATCAAATGAGAGTCAAAAATAATTTACTACATACATGATGACTTACATATCTTGGTTTCTATCAAAATTCTTGTGTTTTTATTGTCAACGATGAACTTGGATTCCATTGTGAATTCTCCCACTGAATAAAATGTGTTTTTTAGTTGCCGGGAAAGTTATGAGTCCCGATGGACTGGTTTCCTCTGACGAGATTAAGATTGGAGGAGGCTTTCCCGGGCTTTGGTTTCGCTTGTGGTGTGCGGTATGAGTCCATCGTGTGTTTATTCTGATGGTGAGGTTGTTTGGTCTCTTGGAGATTTTTTATTCTTTTTAGGTTTGGGATCTCACGGCAGCTAAAGGCATTCCCGACAACATCGACAGAGGAACTAACTAGTCAAGATGTGAAAAGGGTGATGTGTCGATGTAAAAAGATGATTATGTTTCAATCCCTTGTGAGAGGAAGTCATCTTTTAGATATAAGAGGCATACATATTTTTACTGTTATAAAATGATGATAATGTTTGTCAGATTGTGTATTTTTTATATACAATTTTAAGATGTGAATAACTAAAATTATAAAAATTGAAAATAATGAAAGAAAGTATAACAAAGAGGTCGGGTGATTAAAACTTATTTACTAAACTTTGTTTAAGTACATTAGAAATAAAAGAGTTAAAAATACAACGATGAAAACTATAAAGTATGCAGAGAATTTGTAAGTGCTCTCTCACTCAAATTTGATACGGTTTTTACAAGAGTTTTTTTTTATGGCCTTGAGTGAAATTACAGTAATTGATAACTTTGTCTTGATTGATGTTTTTCTTTTCTTGGAGTGATGTTAATCTTGAAACTTGAGAGTGCTGAGAATTGTTTCTTGTCTTGAGGTAAATCATAAAAGAGGTTTTTTTTTTTTTTTTCCATTTTTCATCTTCATTATATTTTTAGTTTTCTAACGGATCTTCATTTGGTCTGCCATATGGATCTTCATTTTGCGTATTGCCTTCGTCTTCACTGAAAGATATTTGCATATCATTGACCTCTAATTGTAAATAATTTTACGTGATGGATCCTAACTGATCATAAAATTAAAACCGATGTAGTGACATGTCTAACGGAATGGGTTTTGACCTGCTTGACAAGAGTACAACAACCTTTGTGACTATGGTAGGGATAAAATAATTTCTTTTTAGTTAAATGAATTACCGGATGCCATATATCACATTGCATGGTGGGATCCTTAATGTCTCAGATGGCACGAGAAGACAAAAAAATTGGTAAAAAACAGTCGATTACATCGTACCAGTTCATATTCGAAAGCCCAAACCCGAACCAACTAAGGATGCGGAGGTCGGTATGTGAACCCGGGCAAGTAAGTGCCTATAGATATTTTTCTATTTTCTTCATTAACGAGAACCAAAATTTTGGACTAAAATGCTATACACTAAGCCTTTGTCCTCTCGAGCTTAAGGCACATTCTCTTGTTTAAGAGTTTTCCCAATTGTTAAGCACCCATTATCTCCGGTTTTCTTCCGAATATCTTTTCGATTCCAACCATCGCACTATGGGAGTCTTCCCTGTATATTCTTTACCTCTTTTTCTCTTTCCTCCACCACTAAATTTCTTTCACTAAAAGCTCATGATACTCATGTTCGCTCGGCCCGGAGTCACATCACTTCTCTTCGTTTTCCGAATCATCATGGTCTTTTTCTTTTTCTCTCTCTCTTTTGTCCTCCGTTCTGATTTGAGCATGGAGATCCGTCGGAAAACACACCTCTCCCATTGTGTATACCGAAACCTTCACCTCTTTGTTGATTGTATAGAAACTGGTCCTCAGTAGTTGTTTAACAGGACCAAAATTCTCCGAAACAATATTATATACAAGTGATGTTTTGGCCATCTAAGTTGGCGGTTCAACTTATCTAATCATCTGGTAACATGTTTAAAACACTATGTATATATCGTATAAAAATGGTTTTGTAAGGTTCTCATGTTATACTAGTTTTGTTCGGACAAACTATCGGTTCCAGCAACGGATCGGGTTTCGTGGCCTTGGGCTGGGATAACTAGGGATGATATTTTATGAAGAGTATAACTAAGATTATCAGATTTGAGAAACAGTCACTCACTTGTAATTTCGTCAGACTGTGAGTGAGTGAGTGTCTCATTTCTTATTCCCAGCTAGGCATTTCAACAAACATGTTATGAACAAGCCAGCTAAGCACACGACAATGGCTAAAACCAGTTGTGGGAAACCAAATTCATTCAAATTACAACAATTCCTCAAAGCTGAATCAACAATTCCAGACGCAATCTATGCTAAAGATCCATTAAAAATGATTTGCTTATCCTTTTTCTTTTGATATGTTTCAATGTTCGTATCCTTTTAGGTTTATGTCGTACGTTACAAGTTTGAAATTGTCTACCTCTCTTTTATTCATTTCCAGACCCGAATTTAGCGTTTGGATTTTCGGTTTATAAAATTGATCAAGCTTTACACTTTGCTTTGTTCCGTGTTTCTTCTTTTCAGCTAGGCATTTCGACAAACACATTATGTGCAGCTAACGAAACACGCATCAATGGCTAATGGGAAACCAAATTGATTCAAATTACAATAATTTCTCAAAGCTGAATCAACAATTCCAGACGCAAACTATACTAACAAGACAAAAAAAAAGACCCATAAATTCCGAAAAAAACAAATTTTTAAAACCTCCGAATTTTGGAAACTTAAGCAATCGAAACCTTAGCACCAGCTGCTTCGAGCTGTTTCTTGGCTTCTTCAGCTTCATCCTTGGACGCACCTTCCTTAAACTTCTTAGGCAACCCTTCGATTAGCTCCTTAGCCTCCTTCAACGCCAAGCTAGTCAAAGCCCTAACCGCTTTAATCACTGCAATACGAGCATTGCTGGGGACTTCGTTGATGATAACATCGAATTCCGTCTGTTCCTCCACCACAGCCGCCGCACCACCTTCCGCCGGAGCTGCGACAGCCGCTGCAGCAGGAGCTAAAGAGAGTGGTGAGACACCGAACTTATCCTGAAGGTAATCCACGAGGACGCGGGCTTCTTCGAGGGTCAGAGAAGAGATATCAGATCCGATCTTCTCGATTTTCTCCGGAGCTTCGACGGCGGCGATGGGCCGGAGGTGGGTTGCACGGTGGGTCAGTGTGGAAGATGAAGAACCAAGTCGAGACGGGAATTCGATTGCGACGGGTCGGGAAGGGAAGCCATGTGGGGAAGTGAGAGTGGGATAACAAGAGGAGGAACGGATTGTGGTTGCGATGGATAGAGTCGTCGTTGCCATTTTTCACTCTCTGGTTTATTCCTCTTAGGATTTGATTTTGTGTGACTGTTGGAGAGAAGAAGATGAGAAGTTGAGGATAGAAAAAAAAAAAAGAAAAACAAGGATAAGGGGTAATTTCGAGATTATCAAAAAACTGCTTACGTAAAGACCAAAACAAAAGGGGCATTCCGAGAATCGAACTCGGGACCTCTCGCACCCAAAGCGAGAATCATACCACTAGACCAAACGCCCTTACAGCTGAAATTGCTCTTATAGATAATATAATTATCTTTGGATATTAATCACGAGATTATCAACACTCCTTAGTCCTAAACAATAAAGAAAGGGCTTCAAAGCCTTTCAAACAAAGTTTGTAGTGAAATATTTTTTTGGGTTAAGAAAAGTGGAACATTTTTGAATTTCAAAAGAAGCATATTATAATCGTGTGTACCAATGTAATCACATCGAGTAGTTTCGAGTCTCCCTTCTATATATTCCCACCAATGCTACAAACAACAGCAAATTCCATTTCCAATGAATCCAATCTGGTTTTCACCATCTACGGCGTCTCCTCCCATACCAAAACGCAAACGCAGCCACAGATGCAGCAACAACAATGCCAGTGGCCGCGTGCCATATGTGCAAAGGCTTCTCCATCATCACCACTCCTGATGACTGCCTCACCATCTCAGAACTCGGAACATCCTCAACTTCCGTAACTTTCTGCTGACTTACCACGGTCTGAGCAAACCCGAGTCCTTCTCTTCCCAGTGCTTCCAAATCAGTCACAGCTGGTTTCAATTGTGTTGCCTTCGAGATAATTTCATAATCTTCTTTACTCCCTCCTTCAAGAAACGACCCAACAAGGTAACCCTTTTTGACCCAATACGCTCCAAATGATTTACCGTCTTCATACTCCCCAAAGTGCACAGCTTCACCTGCAGGGTCTCCGTAGAATTGCCAGGAGAAGGCAAAGACCCTTGAGTAGAAAAACGGCAAGTAGTCAAATTCTCCAGTCTTTTCCGGCTCCATGATGGCTGCAACTGCATGTCGTGCAGATTTCCTAGCCGAGTCTACATGCTCAAGCCTCCTCATTTCGCCAAATATTTTCACTGGAAATGTAGCTACATCGCCTATTGCATAGACGGAACTGTCACTTGACTGCATTTTGCTGTTCACTTTTATCCCTCCTTTCTCTATTGTCAATTGTCCTTCAAACAAGCTTGTGTTTGGTCGTATTCCAATTCCAACCACAACCAAATCTGCTGGTAACTGGTTTCCGTCTTTAAGATTAACCGCTGTGACCTGCAAATAGAAATCCCAAAAAGCTCATATCAATAAACAAACACACCGAACAATGCTCAATATTTCATAAATTCATCGTTGGACCAGGAGGATCCGTTGTTGTATATTGATTCTCCCATCTTTTAGTTCTATACATAGATGTAAAGTACCAGACATCTTTCGAGTGGAATCTCAAAATACAGAAAAGGATCTAACCTTTCTATTTGAGTCAAACTCAAATGATGTCAAAACTGTTCCTTTTATGAATTTCACACCTTTAGCCCTGTAGTAATCTTCATACAAACTTGCAATCTTAGGCGTAAAGAGACGTGCCACTGTAACGAAAAACTGAACAAGGTCAAGCCAAATACCCAAGCTTTTCTTTTACACGTAAGTTGAGTAATAAACAACAGAACTTACTGCAGTGCGCCTCTGGAAAAACCATCGTCACATTGATTTTGTTGATCACTAAAGATGCAGCACACTCCATGCCGATATAGCCACCTCCGATAACAACAGCATTCCCATTGGAGCTTGATTGAATTGCAGTGGCAAGCCTATTTGCATCGCCCAGGTCTCTTAAGTAACAAACATTTTCAGCATCTGATCCTTCCACCCCAAATTCTTCGAGCTTTAATGCCTGCTTGCACAAGCCACATATGACAAGAATAAGGCCACAACTTTAGCAGTTCAAGGTTCAAAGCTTTGAAATAGCTCAAATTCCTTTAACAATGTTCACAGCATCTAACAGATGTTCCCGTATTACAAAACCAATGTCTTCAGTCAATTTAAGACTTAAATGGTAACAAGCAATAACAAACTGTAAAATCTCAAGGATGATAATATGATGGTGAGAACCAGTAATTTATCAAATAAGATAATCGCATTTTCTCACCCGCACACACTCTTACTTTGGAAAAACGAAATCATATATATTATTGTGCAATCCATACCCTGGCACCTGTTGCAATGATCAAGAATTTGTAACTTATAGTCTCCCCGGTGCTCGATAAAAGAGTCTTTCTCCTCACATCAACAGACTTAACACGAGTTCCAAGGACCAATTCAATTCCTGACAAAAGTATTCCACAAAACTGTCAGAAATTACTATCATAGTCAAGTAAAGAGTACTTTAACAAAATCAAAAGTGCAGATGTGAGTACCATGTTCCTTGTACCATTTTGGAGTGAGCTTCTCATCATTAGCTCCAACACAAGTGTGGAAAGAAGGAAGCCGTGCAGGAGCTACAGATAAGATCGTGATTAGTCCTCCTTACAGAGCGTAATGAATGAAGAGTATAACCAAATTCCTAATTTCTTGACAACTGTCTATACATCTTAGCTTCCCCTAATTCCAAATGCAAAAACCGCAAGTTACCATGTTTCTCTTACCTTCTGGCAGCAAGAAACCTTTGCTTAGCGCGGGTCTCTCATATGGTGCAACCTAGAGAGAAAAGCAAATACCAAAGCCAATTACTGACAGAGCTTTGGAAGAATTACTGCCATATTGAGTCAATAACTCTTTGGAACTAATCCATCAACCATATCCAGAGATGGTACAAACGTCATATATTACCGCCCTTTTAGATTATACACTAACAATGCATTCATGTGCTTTGAGGCTAGGCAGTACTTTATATAATTAGTCCATGTATTGGTTCTTGAAATTACTGTAACTTCACCATATACATCAAATATAAACACAAATATTCTGCATAACTCCAAGCATGAATTGCAATTGAAACTCCATGTACAGAATCTTGAACAAAACCCTAATTCATGAAATCCACACTAAGTAACGTACCAAAGCATTATACCAAAGAGAAGCCTAATCAAATTTCAATCTAATACTTATCAAATAACAAAAATTCAAATCTAATCATGAGAGAGAGAGAGAGAGAGAGATATGGAGTGGTTACGGGTTCTTTGGAAATGATGCAGAGTTCGCCATCGGAGACACCTCTTCTGGTGAATTCAAGAGCTGCATAACCAGCAGCAACACCTCCTCCCAGAATTACATACACGAACGCTCTTCCCATGCCGCTTTTACTTTCTCGAGAAAATCCCTAACATTGGCCAAAAATCAAATCGAAATATATGTATTTTAGTGATTGGGATTTTTTTTAATTTTCCCGAGAAAATATATATATATATTTTTTTTTTGTTGAGGCACAGAAGAAAACAATTTCTGTTATCGGATCATTTTCCTCCACCAGTGAATGATATTCGACGATCGTAATTGTTCATTTACAAATATACCCCTCTTTGACTTCCTTAATAACGAACGGTGGAGAATAAGTTCTGGAAAGGATTACATTAGATCTGGACCGTTTATCTTTGCTTGCACGACTTGCTTGGCCCATCATCATCATTGGTTTAAATGACGTTTAAATCGTTAACAGATTAGACAAGAGTGTCCACACATCAAAAAAATTGGATAGTAGAGTAAAACTTTTATAAATTAATAATCATAATAAATTAATAAAATTTTTGATTTTGAATCAAATTGATATAAAAATTAATAAAATTCAGTAAAATAATAAGATAATATTTTTTAAAAAATTTTAAATATAATATAATTACAACAATAATATAAAGATAATAATCATATATAATTATGCATATATGTATAATTTTTTTGTTTTAGTGATTTTTTGTTCTACTTATTATTCAAAAACAGTATTCAAAATTTATAACAAATTATAAACATATTAATTAATTATGTACATATAATTTTTTTCAAATATATTATAATATGTGTCATAAACTTGTGAATAATAATGTTTTTTTTTAAATTTTATACTTACTAAAATATATTATATATTATATGAATAGTAAGTATAAATCAAAATATCGTGTTAATACATATATTAAATTCATTTGTATAATATCATTTGAATTATTATTTGTTTTAAATCTTACTTAAAACTGATATCTTTCTATAAATTAATATTTATTAATTTATCGACTAATTAATTATTCTCTAAATTAGTAAAATTTCAAATTTTTAACACTATTAATTTATAAAAGTTTTACTCTATTTAATAATCTCTGAATTATCGATTGCTAAGTTTGAACTACCATCTCTCACGAAATCATGATTCATAATTTCATATGATCCATATTATTAGAGTTTTGAACTTCATATAAAACGGGAGAAATTCTTCCTTTAACATTATGCTCCTTATAATCTCATATTGTCATCTTGTTGAATATTATTTCATCTAGGCGTTGGCATATGAGTGATGAAGATGTTGCCAGAAATAAAAAAAATGATAAGTTCTAGTTGGCCACGTTTCAAGACCATGAGGTGGTTGGTATTGGGAAGTGTGGTCGAGATGAGGATGATGTCCCGAGAATTAAATCCAAAACGTTGAATATTTGAATAATTTTTTTTTTTTGGCGTCGAATATTTGAATAATTTATATGTACATGTACTAGACAAAACTATGTTTTTTAATCGCAGACTCCTAGTTGGAGTTTAGGCTGCCAAGTGGCTCATACAGTTAATAATCTTCTTTCTCTATCGTATATTATAAGAACATGAAATAATAATAAACTGTGACTAATGGTATCACACGTACATATGTAAAATAAACATATATCATAATGTTCTTTTTCTACTCGAAATACATACCTTTGCATTTCTAAATATTAAAATACGTTTATGTATTATGTGATGATAATAGGGCTTAGAGACAAAGAAACTACTAACAGAACTACTCTGATTACGAAAACTGAATCGGGCCCGTCATTTGGGCTCATTTACTGTGTAATAAAAGGTCGGTATTAGTGAGATATGTCGTTAAGTTTTGAGTCAATTAGCATTTAATAATTTAATAATACAATAAAATAAAATAATTATGTAATAATATAGGAGAAAACGGTAAAAAAAATCCTCAACTCTCCGGTTTAAACCAAACAAACCCTCGTAAACGTAATTAACTTTCATCTTTTGTTGACTTGTTCTTTTTAATTGTCAACTTTTGTTGACTAATCCAAATTAATCCCACCGTTAAATTGTTTAACAAACTGATTAAACGGGATTAAATATCATTTAAACTCTCTGTTAAAAAGAAACGACGTCGTTTTCTCCTTTGTACACGTTAACCCTAATCGATTTTAAAAACCTAATAATACAAAAACCTCAAATCGATTTTTTCTTCTTGTCTTCTCAATTTCGTTCAAGCCATGAATTTTAATTCTAAAAAAGCGTGTGTAAACACACTCGGAATACTCGGAATAAGCGGAATGCCTTCGAAGTGTGTGTGGACATGATGTAACAAGAACTGAAGGAAGAGGTAATTAGGAGCAAAACAGTCTCTGGTTCTATTGAGTTATCTGTACGTGATGAATAAAATGTGTTTTGTGAGTATTTTCTTTGTGGTCATTATAATTGTTTACCTCCAGGTAGATAAGGCAAAGGAGAAGAAAATTGTTCTTCGTTATTAGTGTACTCGTGTGGGAAGATAATGTCTCAAGAACAATATGTCCTTTGTATTACACTAATAGATGATGTTTGTTTCCTTCTTCTTGTTAAATCTGTGCTTATATTTTGAGTAATAAGAACATCTAACATAAATGATACCTTTGTCAACTATGAAGCAAAATAGAGACACATTTAGCACACAAAGGTACCATAATCCAAGCCAAAAACAAACACATGTAGTACAAAAGGTACCATAATCCGAAGCAAAAACATATGGTACCATCTTTGGATTGAGTCTTAACTTTTCTGAAAACAAAGTTGCAATCGATGATGTCTTCAGCATCTTTGAGTAGCCTGATCTGACACATATATGTTCATTCACATAGGTCTTTTTCTCCAGCTTGCCTTCTCTCCTTTCATACGAGAAGTAAATTTTCCACGGACAGTTAACCTCAGAATCTGAGCATGTTGCATTGACCCTCATCGATGATGATTTACCTGGCTTAATATCATACCTCGTTTGCAGAGAATACTTGACAAGAGCAAGCTTGAAATCATCTGCACAGCCAAACGTTTTCCCCAACACTAGCAGCTAGTCTATGCTCGTCCTCTTCTTCGTCATTCGATCTAAGCTCCGGAATCCTTTCATCATTCCACGCATCATCATCACCACTGTCTACATCAGTCTCATCATCATCATTCCTACCATTTTCTTGAAATATATCTTCACCACCTACCTCCTCGACAACTACATCAGCTTCGCTATCACCTCCCTCATCAACACCATCATCAACAAACTCATCAGTATCTTCGTCACCAACAACCTCGCAATCATCTGCATCATTCAATATGGCTACCTCTGCAACATCATGAACTCCGAATCCCTCGCCAATAGAAACTCCAACACCAGCTGCATCTCCAATAGAATCTCGAATTCTCTCGCAACGATTACCATCACCAACAATTTCGACAATATGACTGCCTCGACGAGTACACAATTTTTTCCGTCTCATCACGACAGAGAGAAAATGATTTGAGGTTTTTTGTGTTATTAGGGTTCTTAAAATCGATTTGGAGTTTTTAACTATGCATAAAGGAGAAAACGATATCATTTCCTTTTAATGGAGAGTTTAAATGACACTTACCTCGTTTGATCAGTCTGTTAAACAAGTTAACGTTGGGACTAAATTGGCTTAGTCAACAAAAGTTGGAGATTAAAAAAAACAAGTCAACAAAAATGAAAGTTAATTATGTTTAAGAGTTAGTTGAGGATTTGATTGGTTTAAACCGGAGAGTTAGAGATTTTTTTGACCATTTTCTCAATAATATAATGGTTGACTAAGATTTAATTTTTGATTCTACATCCAGAAGTAAGTATGGGATTCGATTATCAAGTGATATGATTTATTAACAAATATACATATTAATGGAAGCAAGATTACATGAGATCCTATACATTGTGCAATTAGAGTCGTTCGTCGTTATTCTACGTAGTAAAGGAAAAATGTGTCTATCATAAACATGGAGCAGGAAATGTCATCTATCGTGGATCTAATAGGGTCGGAATGAATTGTCTGTGGTAGTATCAGCTTTGTAACAGTTCTCATAATTTGTAATAAAAAAAAAAAAACCAGAAGTTAAACAAAAACTAATAACTGCAAATTCGAGATATATCAATGTAAAGATTAATAAATCCGATAAAAATAATTAACATAATTTTTTTTTAAAAATATGTAAAAATATGGTTGTGTTATAAACTAATAATTATACAAACATGTGCATATATAACTAAAATAATGATTAATATATGATATCAGTTGTTATTTTATTTTCTTTGAATATTATTTTAATTTAGGGAATTTTTGAAAAACGTGACTCTTGAAATGTCACTTTTCAAAAATGTCATTTTTTAAAAATAACACTATTTCAAAATAATTTACTCAATATATCATTTATGTATGGGTTAACTATATTGTATTAAGGTTTAGTTTAAGGGTTAGAGTTTGTTAGAGGTTAAAAAAATATTTAGTGTTTAGAATTGTAAGATTTAGGGTTTAAAATTTTTTAATTAGTGGCATTTTTTGAAAATGGACATCCTTTAGTGTCATTTTTGAAAATAAACACACCAGAAATGATATTTTTGTAATTGTCCATTTAATTTATATGTTGTATCAAAAAAATATTAATGTTGTTTCTCGATATGCATTCTTTTTTTTTGGAAAAGTACTAGATACTAACTGTAAACTATTTCTAAATATATTTTAGTTTTGTTTTCATTTTCATAATCAACATTAAGTATATTAACCACAATTTTTCTAAATTTTGAACTTATAAAAATTGATTTTGGCATTTTCAGAATATTTTGGTTCTGAAGACATTAATTTCTATCATGTTCTCTCTTCTCTATCTCTTACAAGAATAGTTTCGTCATAACTCCTTTCCATATTTTTCTTTAAAAGTTTCAAGTTCATGTAACAACAATGTCATGAACTTAAATTATTACTCATTCTAATGACATTTATATTTTTCTTCTGCCAGTTTAATCTCAAGTACATGTTTTGGGTTCCTTGTAGATGTTTGGGGTTCTTACGAAACAATCATAAACTTAAAAAGTTAAGTTTATATTTAATTAATGAGAAAGGAGAGAGAAAGAGTTCTGACATGTAAAGTCTTGAGCAAACCCCGATCCAACCTTTCACGAACGGAGTGACAATCATTTTCAATATGTTTTGTCCGTTCATGAAAAATAGGATTAGTAGCAATGTAGATTGCAGCAGTGCTATCAAAGTAAAGAACCGGAGTAGAAGACTGAACCTGAAGATCAACGAGTAGCTTATTGATCCATGTAATCTCACGAGAAGCAAGAGATAAAGCGCTAAACTCTGCCTCTGTAGAAGAATGTGACACAGTATCTTGTTTCTTGGATTTCCAAGAAATGATAAAGGAACCAAAAAAGTGCAGTAGCTAGTGGTAGAGCGTCTACTATCCGGACAAGAAGCCCAGTTGGAATCAGCAAAACCTTTCAAGTGTAAATCATCATCCGCAAAGTAGAATAACCCCTGACCAACTGTGCCTTTAACGTACTGTAAAACACGACACACAGCCTGAAGATGAGAGGTTCTTAGAGCAGAAGAATAATGACACAATTTATTCACTGCATAAGTGAGATATGGTCGAGTATAAGTAAGGTATATCAATCTTCCAACCAAGCTGCGATAAGTCTCTCTATCTGGAAGCAAGTCTCCATCTAATTTTGAAAGTTTCAGATTGGGAATCATATGTGTAGAGGTTGGTTTACACCCTAACATGCTAACAGAAGAAAGAAGTTCCAAAGCATACTTCCTCTGACATATAGAGACTCCAGTCTCTGATCTTGCCACTTCTAAACCCAAGAAATATTTGAATGGACCAAACACTCTTAACCGAAAGCGAGACTGTAAATCAGCAGTCAACCGAGAAGAAATCCCTTCACAAGTACTTGCAATAACTATGTCATCAACATAAACCAAAACTGCAATGAAAGTACCATCACTACGACTTTTAATGAACAGAGTATGATCACCACCACCTTGTACAAACTCCAGCTTGAGCAGTACTTCAGTATATTTCAGAAACCATTGCCTTGAGACTTGTTTGAGACCATAGATAGAATTTTTCAGTCGTAAAACAACATTCTTAGGCAATGAAATCCCCTTTCTTTCAACATAACCATCAAGTAGCTTAATATAGATTTCTTCCTCCAAATCCCCATTAAGAAAAGCATTGGAGATATCAAGCTGATGGAGAAACCATTTCTTAGAAGTAGAAACCTTTAACAACAACTTTAATGAAACCAATTTGGCAACAGGAGAGAAAGTTTCATTAAAGTCCAATCCTTCTTTCTGAGTATATCCCTTCGCAACTAACCGAGCTTTATATCTCTCAAGGCTACCATCAACATGAAATTTCAATGTAAATATCCACCTACAACCCACAGATGTCTTCCCTGGTGGTAAAGTAGTGATAGCCCACGTATCAGTGTATCCCATAGCCCTAATTTCCTTATCAACCGCATCACACCACTCTTTGGAATCCTTAGCCTCAGCAAAAGTGGTAGGAATTATAATTTTGGTAATACAGTTGATAAAAGAAAGATATGAAGGAGAAAGGTTATAGTAGGATATAAAAGAAGAGATTAAATGAGATATATCAGAGTCTAATGTATAACAATGATAATCTTGTAAATGGACATGTGGTTTCTTTGGACTATGTGATGGTAATGGAAGAATAGAAAGAGAGTCAAAAGAAGGAATAGGTGGTGAGACAACTGTAGATGGAGGGATAGAATGTGGTACAGGTGGATAAGCTAAAGGCAAAGATTCTAAAGAGGTGAAGAAATCAGAATATACCTGAGAAGGACCAACTTTGACAAATGGAAAGATATCTTCAAAGAACACAACATTTCTGAAATTAAAAATGTTGTTAGTCTCCAAATCCAGTAGCTTATACCCCTTGTAACCAGAAAGATATCCCAAAAATACACAGGCTTTGGATCGAGCTTCAAATTTATGTCTCTGTTTTGGTGAGGTAGAGCATAACTGAGGCAACCAAAAGTCTGAATCTGTGAGTAGTCTGGAGCTGTTCCAGTAAGCAGTTCACAAGGAGTTTTATTGTGTAGTAACTGAGATGGTGTCCTATTTATCAGAAACACTGCCGTTGGCACACAATCACCCCCAATAAGGAAGAGGAACTTGAGATTGGAACATTAGAGCTATAGCTACGTTTAAGAGATGCTGGTGCTTCCGTTCAACTACATAATTTTGCTCAGGTGTCTCAGGACAAGAGTGATAAGCCATAATTCCCTTAGACTTATATAACTCTGTGAATTTGAGCTCTGGAGCATTATTTGATATGACTGCTTTAACGGGCACCTTATATTGATTTTCAACCATTGTGATGAATGCAGGGTACATTGTTAAAACCTCGTGCTTTGTCTTTAACAAGTAAACCCATGTAGCACGAGAGTGATCATCCACAATTATAAGAAAATACTTAAAACCATCAACTGTATCAACTGAGAAGGGTCCCCAAATATCAATGTGTAATAGATCCAAGATGTTATTACAGATATTGTTTTTGTACTGTTTTGCCAGCTGGCATACATGGCAAAAATCAGATTTCTTATTCTTGTGTCTAGATATCCATAAAACTTCTGAAATTGGATCCAACCGAGGGAGAGATGGATGTCCAAGTCTCTTATGCCAAACTTCTATGTCCACAACTACATTGACTTGAAACTCTGAGATATCCAGCACATAGAGGTTTGCAATCTTTTTACCCTTCCCAATCATTAACTCCCTGGTACTGTCCTGAATTTCACAAGAAGACTCATCAAAGATAACTCTGGAATGAAGATCAGAGGTCAAAGAACTTATGCTTATAAGATTCAGACGAAATTAAGGAATAAAGAAGACATTGTGAAGGGTAATGTCTTTGTTAATCCTAATCACTTCAACTCCACTAATCTTAACCATAGGGCCTGTTGGAAGATTAACTAAACTGTTAAAATTAGTGTCTAAAGAAGTGAAGAGTGGTTGATCAAAAGATACATGATGTGTTGCTCCAGAATCAATCACCTAGGAACACTTTGATAGACAATTCTGGGAAACAATTAGAATTCCAACAAATTTGAATGTATATGAGGATAATTCAATACCAGAAGGAGCGGAAGAAGGAATCTAAGATGAACTAGCTTCAGTTGGAGTGCTTAAAGCCTTATTCCGAAGATGAAAACTACGGAAAGCAATGAAATGTTGTATTTGTTCTTTAGACAGATTACCAACCAAGGATTTTAAACCAAGCTACTTGTTGTCAGAAGGAGAAGTTATAGCCACTTGAGCAGTCACAAAGGGAGATGACTGTGCTGGAGAAGGATGAGATTTCTAAAATCCTGGTTTATTCTTTGGAGTATATCCGGGTGGGAAACCATGTTTCTTATAACATCTCTCAGCAATATGTCCAACTCTGTTGCAAAATGAACAAACTGGCCTTCCTTTCGTAGGACCATTTTGAACATAGCAAACCAGTGGTGGAATTCCCTTAATTGGACTGATCTCAAACACTTGAAAAGCAGCTGGAGGTGTCACACCAACTGAAAAACCTTTCTGACTATCATCTTGATCCAACATGTTATACACTTCAGCGAGACTAGGGAGAACCTTCTTAGATATGATCTGTCTGCGGATAACAGTATAAGAATCATTCAGACCAGCTAAAAACTTGACTGTTTTAGCACGATATACTTTCAACTGATATCGAGCATCTTTACCACAAGTACAAGGCTCATCAGGCTCTTCAATACTCTCTAACTGAACCCATAGAGTTTTCAACTGAGTATAGTAATCAGAAAGAGATAATGTGCCTTGACAAAGGTCTTGTATCTCTTGTGTGAGATTAAATGTCCTTGGAAGATTAGTCAAATGAAAACGACCATGTAGATATCTCCAAATATTAGTAGCATCAT
Organism: Arabis hirsuta; assembly: GCA_964056655.1. Taxonomy (NCBI): domain Eukaryota; kingdom Viridiplantae; phylum Streptophyta; class Magnoliopsida; order Brassicales; family Brassicaceae; genus Arabis; species Arabis hirsuta. The sequence goes on from OZ053308.1 coordinate 26,048,825, forward strand.
TCAGACGCAGGATACTACGATATATCTGTGGGGAAACTGTATTCAAAATCCAAGACTTAATCATGCTATTACATCTAGAACACAGATGAAAGTTCCTATCTGTTTCTAAAGGACGAGGTAAAGTTCCGTTTATAAATCTAGTTTTATTCTTAGCATCTAACGCAATACACATCACAGATTTCCAATCATCATAGTTCGTTCCATCAAGATGAAGAGAGATGATTATCAAACCTGGATGATCGGCGCTAGTCATGAAAAACGGAGATTGACTCGGATCGAAATCCACCAAGGAAGCAGCTCGCGAAGCTCCAAAAGCAGGATTGATAGCTATCGGAGGAGATTTCGGAGAAGAGACTGTCATGGTGGTGGATCGAGTGGATTTCCGAGTCAGAATCGAAGGAGAACTCGTCGAAGCATTTGAGCGAGTGGATTTTCTTGAAATTTTTCTCATAACTACCATCAGAGCTTGAAATTGATCACCGGAAAGGTAGATCGGAGCTCAGATCGAAGAAATCAACGAGAAATTAGAGCTTAGATGGCTCTGATACCATGTTAGCTACTGAAATTTGAAGGAAAAACGAGAGAGAAAAGTTTGTTATGATGAAGATATTTTCTCATTAATCTTATCAAAGCTGTACAATTGAGTATATATAGTCTGATATGTACATCTAAACCGAACTACACACTAAACCAAACTGTACAATAACCAATATAAATCGGTACAATCTAATGTTATTCAATTGATTTTGGTTATTCAAATGATCTTGACACAACTACAGTTCAGAAGACATTAATTTCTACTATGTTTTCTTCTTTGTCTTTCACAACAAGAATGGTTTTGCCATATTTCATTTCCTTAAGTACATTATTCTTTAAAAGATTCAAGCTCTTTATAACATCTCAGTTTCTGGAAATATGTGGTGCATGCAGAGAGGTTTAAGAGAATTGATTTGGATACTTATGTCACCAAAGTGCACTTATCTTTTCTCCCACACATCCAGAGAGAACTCCAGAGTTAAGCGTGCTTGAGCTGGAGCAATTTAAAGATGGGTGACCTACTGGGAAGTCATTTTCAGTACCGTGTGAGTGAGGACAAAACACAGAGAAAGATCACGTGGTGATTTGCAGGGTCAGTAAACAAGTCTTTCTAGCCTCCCAGACTAACGCACCGACCGTTGGACAGGGGTGGGTCCACGGGCCGAGTGTGGCTGTGGCGCCTATTGGGAGAGATGTGAGTTCTCTACAGGGGATGTGAGTTTCCCTGCATACCGATAGCTCGACGGTGGTCGGGGCGTTAAAAGTGGTATCAAAGACAATCCTAATGAGTGTGTGTGAGTCACACTGTCAGGGGTAACGATCCTGGTGCGCAACGAGGACGTTGCGATCGGTTAGTGGGGGTGATTGTGATTGCGATCAGTTGTAACGACCGCGAACCAAAAATTGTTATTTTTGGTCGTGCATCGATCGACGCAGGTGGTGTGCATTGATCTACGCAAGGTTAAATCGAACAGGATTGATTCGATTTAAGTGTCGGTTTGTGGGCCAGTTAAGGGTGAAACCCTAGGATTTCCGTATATAAAGAGGGTTGGCCGTATTTTTGGACTTTTAGAGCTCCAGAAATTTTCCAGAAAGATTCCAGAGAGTTTTGTGAAAGGAGATTCGTTCGTGAGGCTCTGGAGATTGTTCTTGGTGCTTGTTGATCGTGTTTGGGAGAGAATTTCGGATCCCTTTAGGGAGTGTTCTTCGCATTCTTCATCCTTTTCTTTCCTTTTCTTTCTATATCCAAGGTGAGTGCGTGACCATGGCTTATCTGGGTAAAGAAATTGATAGGATGCGTTTGATTGTTGTTATTGGATGTATTTCATGTGGTTTTCAGTGATTTATGCAGGAAATCGATTGTGATGCGATCTAGAATCGAACCATGAGAGGATAGGTTTCATTCTACGATATGTGATATTGCATCGATCAACGCAGTTACTCTTTGTCGATCGACATAATGTGCATCGATCGACACGAGGTGGTTGTGTCGATCGATGCATGTGCAGTTGTGCGATTCTTGTGTTATTTGTTCGTGCTTTTCCTTGTTGATTGTTCATCCTGGTATTGTATCATTTTTCTTATGCATGTGTATAGCCTAGTAGATGGGATGACCGTCTCACTGAGTATTTGTGATAATACTCACGCATCTCATATAACCATGTGATGCAGGTAAAGTCAAAGTGTGATCGTGGAATCGTGGCCGGGAAGAAGAGATGTTCTAATGTCTCTATTTCATGGTCGTTGTGTTAGATATGCTAGGGTGTTAGTAATTCTGGAACTGCTGTTTAATTGGATTGGTTGTTGTTCGAATTGAATATTGGGTTATTGATTTGAATTGGTTTAGAATTCAGTAAAGTATGAGATTTATTGAATTGGTTTGTTGCTTAATTATTTTATTGTTTTCGCATCGTAATGTTTGGACCATTGAGGATTATTATTTATGATAATAATAATCTAGGTCGAAATTTTTAAATTTTATGGATTGGGTTGTTTCAGTTTTGTATCAGAGCCCTTATGGTTATAAGGTGGGTGCAATTGATTGATTATGTGAGTTAGTCGATTGATTGTTGTGTGGGTTTGGAGTCCTAGATCATCTTCTCCGAGCCTTCAATGAGATTCCATGGTAAGTGTTGTTTGACTTTCTGTTTTTCTAGTATTCTTAGTATTCTGCTGGGTAGTTGATATATCCCATATTTTACCCATTTTACTATATATTTTACTATGTTTTCTACGCATTTATCTACGGTTTTATACCTTTAAAGGTAATTTTTCTCGTATTTGTAGTTTTAGAGTCTTAACAAAGAAATCAAGGAAAAATGAGCAAAAAAAGCCAAAATAGGTGTAAACCAAACTATAGAAACTTTCATAAGCCAAAGACACCATCAAGAACCAAGAATTCACAAGAATCAACATTCTACCAAATTGGACAGAATGTATACGTCAGAAGTTCAACAGTGAACGGAGGATAAAATCGATTTGGAATTGGATGAAACTTGGTGTGAAGATAGATATTTGAGTCAGATTTACAATGAATTTTTAATTATTTCAATTGGAGCTGTGAGCAGGAAGTTACACTGGATTTAGTGAAGATACGTCAAGCTGCCTCAGAAATGAAGCAAGTGCAGAATCGATCCAAATACCGGGCCGCCTCATGGACCGATATTCTGGGCTGATGCCAGCACAAATCAAGCACTTTGGGCCCAATACCGGTCGTGATCCATGACCAAAATTCCATCCGACTTTGGAGCAGTTTTGACGTAAAAAGACGGATTTGACCTAAAGGAGACCCTAGAAAACCCTAAGCCTATATATACTTGTTTTTAGCCTTTTTGTTAGGTATTATGCAGCTGAAACAATACAGTAGTTTATCATACAGTAGCAGCCACCACGAGTTCTCTTGGTGTTGTTCTTTAGATTTGGATTCTAGAGCAATCTGGTGGATGATATCGCTTTGTATCTCGATATAGAGAAGAATCCTCTTACCCTTACTCTTTAATTCAATTTTATTTATCATGAATTCATCATCTATCTCTGGTTTTTCGTGCATCATGTCTGAGTAGTTTTATTTGTTAGGTTTTAGGTTTTCAATGAGTTTCATAATTCGATAATTGATTGATGATTGTTTAGGGAATACATTAGAGTCTTCATATTTACTTATACTCAATGCATGATCGCTTTACCGCGCATTTAGTGATCTGATCTTAGGTTTATATACTCTCCAAAAGCTTGTTATATTGCCTGAACTAGTATTTGATGAGCCAAAAGCCTTAACAATTCGAAAAGTTAGTTAAGGAGTGTGGTGAACTTTATCAAACTTGAACTTTAATGCATGTTTTCACCTTGTAATAACCTGCGACAATTGAGTCTATTAGGATGCTAAAACGTAGATGGTTAGTTACGTCACGATAGTGGGATGACCTTAAATCAGTGCTTTGTGTTCTAGACGGTTCATAATTCCTAAATCCCTAAAATCAATCAATCTTTATTGTTGCATGATTCTCTGCGAAATACCTAAGTCCTAACGCTTTACTTTTATTGATTTTCATTACAATTCACATTCGTTGCTTGCTTACTTTATTCTCAATCACAAAAATGACAAAAATATCTTGTTCTAGCTTAGTTTTATTCATTACAATTTGAAGTGTGGTTAAGAAGTCCTTGTGGATACGATCCTTTATCTATACTAACCGTGATTTCTGTGCACTTGCATGTAGTTAGTTGAGAGGTAAAACTCGACTCGCATCAGTAGTGGAGAGTGAGATGGCGAGAGGTACTAGAGGTAGAAGTCGTGGGGGCCGTGGAGGCCGAGGTGGTTGTGGTGGGCGTGGACGCGGGCGTGGACTCGAGAGTGAGTCTGTTGCTGCGAGTGTGGCCCATAATACCACGCAGGAGCAGGTGGCGGATTCGTAGATGTTTCAGGAGGGGTCTGTGGGTGTGGCCGCCATGAGTACCAGTGTGAAGGCTGGTGGGGCTGGTGTGGGTTCCGGTGTGGCCGGTGGTGCAGTGGGCTCAGGTGGGGGTGCTTCCGTAGGTTTTGCCCATGATCGAGATAATCGTCTAGCGGGTCTGCTACAGTTGATTCTGGAGCGGTTACTAGGTGGGGTGCCGGCTCAGGGTCAAGCTCTGGGTGTTCAGCCAGGTGTGGCTAGGGTGCAGCCGGGTATGGCTGGGATGCAGCTAAGTATGGCTGGGGTGCAGCCAGGTGTGGCTGGCGTGCAGCCGAATATGGCTTGGATTCAGTTGGGTATGGCTGGTGTGCAGCCGGGTGTGGTAGTTGCTGAGGAGCTCTCATCTTACCTTAGGATGATAGAGCAGATGCAGAAGATTGACACCGGATTCTTCTCGGGTGGTGCTAAGCCTGAGGAGGCGGATTTATGGAGGAGTAGATTGGAGCAGAATTTTCAATCTCTCAAGTGTCCAGTGGGATACCCGGTGGACCTAGCAGTTCATTACCTTGATGGTGATGCACATCTCTGGTGGCGAGGTGTGGTGGCTAGGAGAGCTCAGGCGAGCATGGCCTAGGAGGACTTTGTGGCTGAGTTCAACGCCAAGTATTTTCTGCAAGAAGCGGTGGATCTCTTGGAATTGCGATTCTTGGAGTTAACTTAGGGTGACCGGTCAGTCCGGGAGTTCGTGCGGAGTTCGTTCGGCTTCTGGTTCATGCCGGTAGAGATATAGAGGGCGAGCACGCCCACGTGAAGAGGTTCTTGAAGGGAGTTTGACCATATTTGAGGACTCGCTGTAGGGCGAGTAGGTTCGCCACGAGGGCGGAGCTGGTAGAGATAGCTACTGCGATTGAAGATGACCTGAGGGAGCAGGCTGTTGTGGTTAGTCCACCGGTTCAGCAGCAGGAGGGTCCGAGCAGGGGCGGCAAGCTTGTGCAGGGACAAAAGAGGAAGTGGAAGAGCACTTTAGGGCCCAGTCAGGGTGGTTTAGGATGCTTCGGTTCTGGGAGCACGGATCATCGGGTGGCGAGTTATCTGAAGAGGATTGAGGCTCGGGATACGCAAGACGAGTCCCAGGGCGGCATTGCAGCCGGTGGTTCAGATTGCAGCGGCACCACAGGTGTTCACTTCAATGGAGGCGGGTGGTTCTAGCGCCAGACCGATCACAAGTAATTTTGGAACTTGACTTGTTAAATTCTAAGGTGTTTGAATTTTATTCTGTTTTGGAATTTGTGAGTCTGTGCTAGAATGTTAGGGTTCTTAGGCACATGAGATTTGTGCAGGGACCTTAGTAGTTGACGGACGTAAGTCCCATGTTTTGTTTGATTCTAGAGTGACGAATTACTTCATTACTCGGAGTGTGCGGAGATCAGCAGAATCCAGAGCGATTTCGGTGATAAGCTGAGAGTAGTTAAGGTTGCGGGTTGCAAGTCCTTGGCTACTCTTGGGCGGGCTCGAGGCTTGGATATTCTGGTGGCGGGAGAGTTGTTATCAGCAGATTTGATTATTAGTCCGGTGGAGCTGTACGATGTCATCCTAGGTATGGATTGGTTGGATCGGTACAGAGTTCACCTGGATTGTCATCGGAGACGAGTTGTGTTTGAGCGAGAGGCGGGTAGGTTGGTTTATCAGGGTGTAAGGCCGACTTTCGAGAGTCTCGTGATTTCCGCAATTCAGGCCGAGCAGCTGATTGAGAAGGGCTGCAAGGCGTATCTGGCGACGATTGTGATGCCAGAGTCTGTTGGAGAGGTTGCAGTTGGGGATATTCAAGTTGTTCAGCACTTTTTCCAGTCGTTACAGGGATTATCTCCATCTAGGTCGGATGCTTTTACGATTGATTTGGAGCTTGGAACGACTCCCATATCAAAGGCACCTTACCGTATGGCTCCAGTAGAGATGGCAGAGCTGAAGAAGCAGCTGGATGATCTTTTGGGGTAGAGATTTATCTGGCCTAGTGTTTTACCGTGGAGAGCGCCGGTGTTGTTTGTGAAGAAGAAGGATAATAGCTTTGGGTTATGCATCGGCTTAACCGAGTCACTGTGAAGAACATATATCTTTTGCCGCGGATTGATGAGTTGTTGGATCAGTTGCGGGGGGGGGTTACCTGGTTCTTCAAGATCAGCTTCGGGTTACCATTAGATTCCTATCGATGAGGCATATGTTAGGAAGACCGCTTTCAGGACAAGGTATGAGCATTATGAGTTTGTAGTAATGCCTTTCGGATTGACGAATGCGCCAGCAGCGTTCATGAGGTTGATAAACGGGGTGTTCCAAGAGTATCTGGATGTGTTTATGATCATCTTCATTGATGATATTCTGGTGTATTCGAGGAGTCCTGAGGAGCATGAGATGCATTTGAGAGTGGTTCTGGAGAAGCTGCAAGAGCAGAAGTTGTACGCGAAGTCGAGTAAGTGCAGTTTCTGGTAGCGAGAGATGAGTTTTCTTAGCCATGTGGTGTCTACAGATGGGCTTTCGGTGGATCCGGCTAAGATTGAGGCTATCAAAGGGTGGCTTAGACCACGGAATGCCACCGAGATTAGGAGTTTTCTCGGACTGGCTGGTTACTACAGGAGGTTCGTCAAGGGTTTTGCGAGTATGGCACAGTCGATGACGAAGTTGACGGGGAAGGATGTCCTTTTTGTGTGGCCTTCAGCTTGCGAGGAGAGTTTTGGGAAGCTGAAGGAGATGTTGACGAGTACACCAGTGTTGACGTTACCCAAGCCGGGTGAGCCTTACGTGGTGTATACGGATGCTTCGGGAGTTGGTCTGGGTTGTGTACTAATGTTGTAGGGAAAAGTTATTGCATATGCTTTGAGGCAGCTGAGGAAGCACGAGTGCAACTACCCTACCCATGACTTGGAGTTGGCTGTGGTGATTTTCACTCTAAAGGTTTAGAGATCTTATCTTTATGGCGGGAAAGTGCAGGTGTTTACAGACCATAAGAGTCTGAAGTACTTCTTTATTCAGCCAGAGCTGAACTAGAGACAGAGACGCTGGATGGAGTTGGTAATAGATTATGATTTGGAGATTGGGTACCATCCAGATAAGGCTAATCTGGTTGCAGATGCGTTGAGTAGGAAGAGGGTTGCTTCGGCTCAAAAACAGGATATGGAGGCTTTGGTGAGTGAGATTGGCACTTTGAGGTTGTGCGTTATCTCACAGGAGCCGCTGGGGTTAGAGGCAGCTAACCAGGCAGATTTGCTGAGCAGGATTCGAGTAGCTCATTAGAAGGATCAGGGATTGATTGATGCTTCTAAGGTTGTAGGATCAAAGTATCTAGTCTCGCGAATGGGACAATACTTGTGAACGGGCTGGTTTGTAGACCCAAGGATGAGGATCTGAGGCAGGAGATCCTGAGAGAGGCTCATGAGAGGGATGTCGCTAACTGGGTTGCAGCGTGCAACGTGTGCCAGTTGGTGAAGGTTGAGCATCAAGTTTCGAGCGGATTGGTGCAGAGTTTACCCATTCCAGAGTGGAAGTGGGACATGATCACCATGGGCTTTGTTACAGGGTTGCCGGTCTCGCGGACTTATGATGCTATTTAGGTGATTGTGGATCGTCTGACCAAGTCAGCACATTTTCTTGCCATCAAGAAGACCGATGGGGCAGCGGTCTTGGCTAAGAAGTATGTGCGGGAGATAGTGAGGTTGCACGGGGTGCCAGCGAGTATTGTGTCAGACAGGGATCCGAGGTTTACTTCAGAGTTCTGGAGGGCATTCCAGGCTGAGATGGGCACTAAGGTGAATATGAGCAAATCTTATCATCCTCAGACGGATGGGCAGTCTGAGAGGACGATTCAGACCCTTGAGGATTTGTTGAGGATGTGTGTGCTGGATTACGGTGGTCATTGGGCGGATCACCTGAACCTGGTAGAATTTGCGTATAACAATAACTACCAGATGAGTATTGGGATGACTCCATTTGAGGCTCTGTATGGGAGGTCATGTTGTACACCATTATGCTGGACTCAAGTGGGGAAGAGGAGCATGTTTAGTGCGGATTTTGTTCAGGAGACGACGGAGAAGATCCGTGTCTTGAGGCTAAACATGAGAGAGGCTCAGGATCGGCAGAAGAGTTTGCCGATAAAAGGAGGAAAGAGCTAGAGTTTGAGCTGAGAGATCTGGTGTATCTCAAGGCAGCGATGTTGAGGAATCCTAATAGATCCATTTCAGAGAATAAGCTAAGTCTGAGGTTTATGGGTCCGTTCAAGGTTATGGAACGGGTTGGACCAGTAGCTTATCGGTTGGAGTTACCTTAGAGTATGAAGGCTTTTCATAAGGTCTTTCATGTGTCGATACTACGGAAGTGTCTACATGAGTCTGAGGAGGTGTTGGCTAGGATTCCGGAGGATCTTCAGCCTAACATGACGTTGGAGGCGAGACCTGAGAGGATTCTCGAGAGGAGAGTAAAGGTTCTGCACCGGAAGAGGATATCGTTGGTGAGAGTCGTGTGGGACTGTGATGGTATTAAAGAGGAGACTTGGGAACCAGAAGCGAAGATGAAGGCAAAGTTCTCGAAGTGGTTCGAGAAGCAAGTGGAGGCTTGAGTTGTCTTTTCTGGTTTTCAATTTCTGAGATAGCATGTTGCTATGAGTTTTGGATGAATTTTTTGTTCTGTGATGTAACGATTATACATTGTTGAGATTTAATAAGATGGGTTATTCTTATTAAATATGTTTATAAGATGCGAGTTCTTATAGTATGATTGGTGGGGTCATGTGTTGTGATGACTGGTGGGGTCATGTGTGTGATGAATGGTGGGGTCATGTGGAGGTCTAGAGATATGATTTAATGTGAGTTAGAACTTGTCTATCGGCTAGATGGCTGGAAATGGAAGTTCTATGTGAGTTAGAACTTGTCCATTTGCCAGGGAGGAGTATCTAGAAATAGAAGTTCTATGTGAGTTAGAACTTGTCTACTCTCTAGATGGCGCTGGGAAGTAGAGATTTTATGTAAGTTAGAACCTGTCTATTTCCTAGGGGGAGTCTGGAAACAGAAGTCTTATGTGAGTTAGGACTGTCCTTTCCAGGGACTCTGGTGGAAACACCCTAGTGATTGGGTTGTTTTGGATGGCTTAGTGATTGGTCATGAGGTGATATTCTGGGATAGGAAATGTCAGGATGGAACCACGGGAAGTGATTTTTGGTCGACAGGTGTTTATGATGCACGTTACAGAGTTGATTGCTCCAGAGGATAGTGGGTTCCTTGCATATACTTGAGGGGACAGTGAGGTTCTCTCCAGGGGATAGTGGGTTCCTTGCATATACTTTGAGGGACAGGGACCTCTCCAGAGGATGTGTGATTCTTTTGCATGCCTATAGCTTGATGGACTGAGTGTTCCGAAGGTGGGAGGGGCATGGAGCATACCGAGAGCCTGATGGACGGCGGTCCTGAAGGTGGGAGGGGTATGATATACATCGAGAGCTCGAAAGGTGATGACCCTGAGAGTGGGAGGGGTGTATATAGATATGAGTATGAGTAATAGTGTCTCTAGTGTGATTGTAAGTATGAGGCTAGATGAGCTTCAGGTATCGGCAGTGATCTCAGGTGGTGCTGGCCGGGTTTGGTCAGGATTGTAGCCGTAGTGAGACGGCAGAGATCGGGAGTGATCTCAGGTGGTGCTGATCGGGTTTGGTCAGGATTGCAGCCATAGTGAGACGGTGCAATGTGACTAGTATAAGACTAGTTGAGTTTCTAGAATCGGGTGTTGATCTCAGGGGGTGCTGGTTGGGTGGGCCAGGAGTATTGATATCTGTGGAGCTAGCCGGTTTGGGCCAAAGTCTTGATATCAGGTGTGTTGACCATAGGGAGACTGTGTTGCGCGATTCGAGGTTGAATCCGTGTTAGTGGGGGAGAGTTGTAACGATCGTGAACCAAAAATTGTGATTTTTGGTCGTACGTCGATCGACGCAGGTGGTGTGCGTCGATCAATGCAAGGTTAAATCAAACCGGATTGGTTTGATTTAAGTGTCGGTTTAAGGGCCGGTTAAGGGTGAAACCCTAAGGCTTCGCTATATAAAGGGAGTTGGCCGCATTTTGGGACTTTTTGAGTTCCAGAAAGTTTTCAGAGAGTTTTATGAGAGGAGATTCGTTCGTGAGGCTCTAGAGATTGTTCTTGGTGCTTGTTGATCGTGTTTGAAAGAGGATTTCAGATCTTTGGAGAGTGTTCTTCGCGTTCTTCATCCTTTTATTTTCTTTTCTTTCCAGATCCAAGGTGAGTGTGTGACCATGGCTTATCTAGGTAAAGGAATTGATAGGATGCGTTTGATTGTTGTTATTGGGTGTATTTCGTGTGGTTTTGAGTGATTTGTGCAAGGAATCGATTGTGATGCGATCTAGAATTGAACCATGAGAGGATAGGTTTGATTCTACAATCTGTGACATTGCGTCGATCGACGCAGTTGCTCTGTGTCGATCGACACATGTGCAGTTGTGCAATTCTTGTGTTGTTTGTTCGTGCTTTGCCTTGTTGATTGTTCATCCTGGTATTGTATCATTTTTCTTATGCTTGTGTGTATAGCATAGTAGATGGGATGACCGTCTCACTAAGTATTTGTGATAATACTCACGCATCTCGTATAACCATGTGATGCAGATAAAGTCAAGGTGTGATAGTGGAATCGGGGCCGGGAAGCGGAGATGATCTAGTGTCTCAATTTCGTGGCCGTTGTGTTATAATTGCTAGGGTGTTTGTAATTCTAGAGCTGCTATTTAATTGGATTGGTTGTTGTTCGAATTGAATATTGGGTTATTGATTTGAATTGGTTTAGAATTCAGTAAAGTATGAGATTTATTGAATTAGTTTGTTGCTTAATTGTTTTATTGATTTTGTATCGTAATGTTTGGACCATTGAGGATTATTATTTATGATAATAATAATCCGTATCGAAATTTTTAAATTTTACGGGTTGGGTTGTTTCACTCTTGTTACAACAATTTTATGGAGTTGAAATTATTGTTGATTCTAATGGCATTATTGGTCTCTCTCTCCTCTTCAAGTTCCATCTCAAATACGTATTTTGGATTTCTTATAGATAGTTGGAATTCTTACGAAACAATTATAAACTTAAAGAGATTTTTTTATTTTTTTATTCTTTTATTCAATTAATTTTGGCGTTTTCAGAACAACTACTTTGTTCTCTATTCTTTGTCTCTCACAAGAATGATTTCGCCATAAATCCTTTTGATAAATATATAATTTAAAAGTTTCAAGGTTCTGTAACAACAATTTTATGAAGCTGAAATTATTATTAATTTTGATGGCATTATATTGATATCTCTCTTCTCTTCAAGTTCCATCTGAAGTAAGTTTTTTGGATTCGTTGTAGATATTTGGGATTCTTACGAAACAATCATAAATTTAAAGAGCTTATTTTTAAATTATTTATTTGATTAATTGTAGAATTTTCTTTATTTTAATTATTTATTCAATTGGTCTATGGAATTTTTTTTATTTTGTTAAAAATCTGTTTTTAGAATAACTAACGTTTCAATTCTGAAGACATTAATTTTTTATTTGTTCTATATTCTCTGTTTCTCACAAGAACGATTTCGCCATAACTCATTTCCATAAATATATTCTTCTTTAAAAGTTGTAAAATCTTGTAACAACAATTTCATGGAGCTTAAATTATTATTGATTTTGATGGCATTATTGGTATCTCTTTCCTCTTCAAATTCTATCTCAAGTACGTTTTTTTTAGGTTTCTTATAGATAGTTGGAGTTCTTACGAAACAATCAAAAAGTAAAAAGTTTTATTTTGTAATTCTCTTATTCAATTGATTTTGGTGTTTTTTTAAGTTTGTTAAAAATTGATCTTGGCATTTACGGAATGACTACTTTATTCTCTTTTCTTTATCTCTTACAAGAATAGTTTTACCATAACTCCTTTCGATAAATATCTTTTCTTTAAAATTTTCAAAGTTTATGTAACAACAGTTTCATGAAAATAAACCTATTATTGATTTTGATGGCATTATTGGTATCTCTCTCATCTTCAAGTTTCATCTCAAGTATGTTTTTTGGGCTCTTTGTAGATATTTGGGGTTCTTATGAAACTATCATAAACATAAAAAGTTTATTTTCAATTATTTATTCAACTGATTAATGAATTTTTTTAATTTTGTTAGGAATTGATCTTGGCCTTTTAAGAATAACTAGTGTTTCAATGCTCAAAACATAAGTTTCTATTTTTTTTCTCTCTTTTATGTTTCTCACAAGAATGGTTTCACCATAACTCATTTCCATAAATATATTATTCCTTAAAAACTTAAAGCTCTTGTAACAACAATTTCATAGAGCTAAAAGTATTATTTATTCTCATGGCATTATTGTTATCTCTCTCCTCTTTAAGTTCCATCTGAAATACGTTTTTTAGGGGGGTTTTAGATATTTGAGTTGCTTACAAAACAATCATATACTTAAAAATTTAGTTTTTAATTATCTATTCAACTGAGTTTAGTGTTTCTTTATTTTGTTAAAAGTTGATCTTGACGTTTTCAAAATAACTACCGTTTAATGTCTACTTTGTTCATTCTTTTCTTTCTCTCACAAGAATGGTTTTGTCGTAACTCATTTTCATAAGTATATTGTTCTTTAAAAGTTTCAAGATTGTGTAACAACAATTTTGAGCTGAAATTATTATTGATTCTAAGCTAATAGAGTCTATAGGCGGTGATATTGGGTTGTTTTCTGCAGATCGTGTGTTCGAATTTCAGACCTCGGTTAGTGGAAGGAACCTTCTTTATGCCAAGAAAAGTAAGTGTGTACGAAAGCATTTTGATCCTTCTAATTTGTTGGCTAGATTTGGTAATTTACTTAGGCTTATCATTTTATGTATGCCAATGTGTGAATAGTGACTAATGATATATGTATAAAAACCAATCCATAAACCAAATTTTTAATCGAATCTTCAAGAAACCAAACTTAATTTTTTTTTACTTAAATCAATATTATTTTTAAGGATAACTTTATATTCTAGTTTTACCTAGTTGTCCATGTTTTTGGCTTTGTATATCTTGGCTTGGTGAGGGTTATGATGGAACGTAATGAAAAATCTACTCTTACATGACATTTGGTCTTCTCGATAAGTTAGAGAGGTGTTAAAGCTGAATTTTCGATTGTGTTTTCGGTTTATTTCCGGTTTAAAAGTATTAGTAACTAAAATGACACTTTGGATTAGTTTGTATCTTTATTAAAAGAAATACGGTTTCTTTCTTTACTTTGGTTCGTATTGGATTTGATTTGTTGGATATAGAAGAAATGAACCAATTTTAATCATCATACAATTCGGTTTTGGTTATTTGGTTAGGTTCCATATCTTGTCGGATCAGTATATCAAGATTGTATATAAGTGGTGTGACACTACACTCTTTGTTCTTGTTCCTTCTTGTTTTGGTTGGGAACAGAATGTGAAGTGAACTTTGAGTATATGGACTACAAGGTGTTGACAAGGCGGTGCAAAGGTCCGGCCTTTCCAGCGAGAGAATGTTGCGCAGCTTTTAAAGAATTTGCATGTCCTTACGTGAATCATATCAACAACTTGAACAATGACTGTGCAAAGGTAATGTTCAGCTACATGAACATTTACGGAAACTATCCTCTTGGTCTTTTTGCCAACGAGTGCAAAGAAACAAAAGATGGACTTGTTTGCCCTCTTCCACCTCTTAGTTCACCAAACCTAACCGCTGATTCGACCTCACATTGTCTCATCTCGCTGTTGGTCTCTACTGTTCTGGTTTTTCTAATGTTGGCTTGATTCCATAAAATAAAAGGCATGGCTGTTACTAGATCGATGGAAAAAAAAATTGTGCATCCGAAAATTTAAATTTAAAATTTGTTTTATGAAATATTAATTCTCAAATTATTTTAAATATGATTTGATTTGATTTATAATTAACTACATTTATTTTGTGTTTCTTAGATGTCGCCTTAGATCATTTGGTTATATTTAATTTATTGGATGTCATCTAGTTATTGGACCGTGAGTCTTTTGTTGATTTAATTTTTAATTGGGCTTCAAATCCAACTCTTTATGATTGAACTAAGCTAGGTCATTATGCTAGTCTTGGGGGAGGATAGTTATTTGCCTTCATCATCTCTAATTACTTCACCGCTATAGCTTTTGGGATAGTATAAAATCTGAATGAATTTTAGTTTAGTTGTTACACAAAAAATGTTTATGTCCAATTTTGGTTTTGGTTTTGGTTTTCCGGATTTTAAAATAATAAAACCAAACGGTTTATAAGTAAATTTCGATTTCATTTTATTTTAACTAGTTTTTCTATCAGAAAGATACTCCAAGTGTAGGTGGAATTCTTACATTATCTCGGTCTAGATATATCAGAAAGATACTACAAGTGTTTAGAATGGATGAAGCCAAGCCACTGTCTACTCCATTAGGTGCTCACTTTAAGTTGGTTTCAGTCAAATATGAAAGTGCAGAGACATGAGAGTTTCCATACTCAAATGTTGTTGGAAGCATCATGTATTCGATGATTAGAGCAAGAACCGATTTATCATATGCAATATGACTGGTTAGTACGTTTATGAGTAATCTAAGACAAGTAAAATCGATTTTAGTACAATGGATAACCTAAGTATTTGAAGAGAACTCATTACAAGTGTGTGATATTCAAGAAGGGCTCAGATTTCAAAGTTGTAGGGTATTCTGATTCAGATTTTACATGTGATTTGGATTGTGGAAGGTCAACTACAGATTATGTGTTTACTCTTGGTGGTACTACAATGATTTAGAAGTCAAATCTTCAACACATTGTGGCTTTCTCTACAACAGTGGTCGAGTACATAGCTTTGTGGAAGCACTGAAAGAAAATATTTGGTTAAGAGGGTTAACAGATGAGTTAGGCTTCAAGCTAGAAATGGTCAGTGTGCATTATTATTCTCAAAGTGTATTTTTTTCTTGCTATGTGTTTTACGAGAAGATAAAACATATAGAAGTGAATATATACTTTATAAGGTTGTGACTGAGGAAGGAGAAGTACGTGTTTAGAAGATTCATACTTTAAAGAAGCTGGCATACATGCTACAAGGATATTTCCAGCTCACAAGTTTGATCAAGCTTTATATTGGCTCAAGATAGACATGTACTAAGAAAATGGCTATGCTTGACGGTTCAAAGAACAAACTTGAAAGGGTTGATCTCAAGGTGGGGATTGTTAATTGAAGGTGACATGCAACACTTGCATTTGAACTTTAAATTGGATTGGTTTTAGTTCATTGGTACAAGAATCAATTGGAGATAACCATGATTAGTTAATGTAGATGGTTTGTTTAGTTATTGTAGATGGTTTGTTTAGGTTGTACCAGTTTCTTCTATCCACAAGAAGGCAAGAGTTTGTTATGATTAGCACAAACACAAGAAGATTGGATTGAAGAAAGAAAGAGAGATATGAGAGAGTGTTCTTGATTCATCATTGTTGTTTTATTATCTTGTATATGTTGGAGTAAAACTCTGTTATTTGAATAGTTTTAAAAGGTAGAAGTTTTTTTTTTCCCCCTTATAAATTTACAATCATTGATTCCCGTTTATCTAATTACTCGGTAATAACTAAAATCTTTTTAGATAGTTGAGCCGACTTCACATTAACTGAATAAAGTTAAAGATATGTCAAACTCATCGAGACGGGAAGAAAATGGTTTGTGCTATATATAGAAAGTACAGCTAAGGCATAAGGCTAGAGAAATGCTACAAGCAAAGAGATAAGAAAATAAAATAAGGGAAAGATAAAAATCCCAATTCTTCCACGTTTATTTAGTTATAAATTGTAAACCACTTGTATGTTTGTGACCGACTTGCCATGTGATTTTTCCTTTATAATTCACATTGGGAAGTCGACAATTCCCACATGATAAAAACGTTGGCCTAATGAAATTAATAAACATGTGGCTCAATTCCATAGTCATTTTCAATTCATAATTTTAGCTTCATTGCGTCACTAGTTGATATAAAATTTAAGAATGAGGTGAGTCGTTTCCTTATCTTCCACCTCAAGAAGTATATGAAAGTTGATGTTGTATGTAATCTGGATATAGTTTATGTTAGGGTCAAATTTTACCCAATGTAATCAACAGCCTTGAAAAATAAACTAAATATGGAGAACAGCGAGCCGCAAAACAAAACCAACGAACCGGCAAGCCGTAGTCTGAACCAGCGAGGCGTAGTTTCAACCAGCAAGCCCTAGTCTAAACCGGCGATCCATTAGGCCTTGATCAGAGAAGGTCGATGCAAAGTAAACCCAAAACAGGCCAAGAGAACTAGCCGATTTAGAAGCTAGCCGACTTAAGAGCTCTCTGCGAATAAAAAAAAAAATCTCCTAAGAAACCCACCGTGAAAAGGAAAATCTGGAAGGAAAAGGAAATTTTTCTTATTATTTTAGGCTTAACTCTAACCGATCTAGAACAGTATATATACATACGTACATCTTCCACAGAGGAGATCCAAAATCCATTAGCAAAACACTTGTATTCTTTATAGTTTAATTAAAACTCCCTTGAGATCTATCGTTTTAGTGGTTTTCCGAAAAAGTTTTCAGGTCCTAAAAAAGTTACTAAGACAAATTCTAATTGTGAGATTCGACTCCCACAGTTTAGATGCTATAATTATTACAATTGCTATATTTATTGAGAAATTTTTTAAAAATACCACTTTTTAGAAATGCTATATTTTCAAAATCTTTGCAAGAATGTCATTTAAAAAAATTATATCAGTTATGTTTAGGTTAACTATGTTGTATTATGATTTAGTTTTAAGGGTTTAAGGGGTTTTAGGGGTCAAAATATTTTTTAGAGTTTATAATTTTAAGATTTAAGATTTAAAAATCTTTAATTAGTGGTATTTTTGTAAATAGACACTCCTAACTGGCATTCTTGCAAATGTACACATCAAAAGTAGCGTTTTTATAATTGTCCCATATTTATTCTCATTTACTTTCGAGATAGAATTTTGAGATGAGATTAAATAAAGTTTAGATTTTGATATTCGATCCTAGAGTGACTAGTGAGTATCCGTCGACATAAATGAGGAAAACAATTTTTTTATTTTAAGAAACCATGTTAAGAATCTTACATAAAAAACATTTAGTATAGTAAATCTAGTATCTACCATATGTTCTACTACATTCATTACCAACTAACTTTTTAATAAAAACTCTTAACAATGGAAGTTCAAAACACGTCATGTAATATGCATAAACTCTATCATTGTGTACAGAATCGTGCCTAGAGTTTTCAATGCCATAAACGAAATAAAAATTATAGTTTAGTATTTAAATATTTATAATAAGAAAAATACAAATTTTTATAAAAAATTGTCTATAACTAAATGGAACAAACAAAAAAAAACTATGATATACGAAATACAATATTTTATATAGAGAAAAGTTATGTACAAATTTGTAAAGTATAAACAAAAATAAATGAGATAAAAATTGACTAACACATAATAAGTTAGTGAAAAATAAGATTTAAAGTTAAATATAAACAAGTGGGAAGATAATAAAAAGAAACCACAATTAAAAGTTGGTAGAAGAAATAGTTTTAACTTTTAACATATAGCACTTATGATTTTTCAAATAAATTATAAGTTTAGAAAATTAACCACACAATGTATTTTTCGACCAAAAGAAAAAAAGACACAATGTATTTACATTTTAATGGCTACTTGATTCATTCTTAACCATAATTTCATTATATATTTTCAATAACCGGAGGCTTCATACCAAATTCTACCCTAATATCTAGAGTATGTGAAAATAAAAGAACCATATAATATTTTCATTCAAGACATTTTAATCATGATTGAAATCGCATTGAAAGAACCACCATATTATGCTCTTTTTTTTTGTATTCTGTTTACGTACACCGTCAATATTAAAATAAAAAAAATAGTTACATATTTTGTTGACAACGTTTACTAGTATAAAATTCTACATAGCTATTTAAAATTCCAGAAAAAAATATATAGGAAACATGGTTTCTAATTAAAAAAAAAACAATAATTGGAATATTATTATTTTTGTTTTCTTATTTATTCCTATTCTAGCCAATGCATAGAGATGATGAAGTGGAGCTTGGAATTATCCTTTACACATGCTTCATTTGGACAAAGTGTGTCGTTGGCTAAAGACTTAAAGTTAAAAAGTTCGGTAAAGCTTTAATGCTTTTGCCGTCTTGCTATAGTGCTCAATACTTCCAAACCTAACATCATGTCCCAATTTCCAATTTATACAAATAATAAATCCACGCATATATATATATATACACAATTTCTACGAATATATGTCATATAGTCGACTCTTTTTGGCTCTATTATCATATCAGTCTATCTAATTGCGGCTCAATTAGTTACCACAGCTCATATTTTTCATCTCATGTTGGGTTTTTATTTAAGGTTTTGAAGTATGGATAGATAAATCAATGAAAGTGAACCATTATATAAATAAATTTTAGTTTTATTTAAGCATGTCGATATCTTCGTATTAAAGATTGTGGTTTTGGTTCGTGAAGTTAGGCTCACGTCGAGTTCTACATGTTGAATGGCGATGCCCAAAAATGGATAAAAATTATTGAATAAAGGCTACGAGAACTGTACCGAAAGTTATCTATTTGTAGCCTCCATATGACACGTGTCTTATTGCAATTGGTAAGATTAGGTTATATATGTTTCATGATGAGTAGTACGTCATGTGATATGTAACACACATCGATCCACATGTATATGAATGTATACACAAGCCTAACTCATATGTGTATGTCTTTGCATGCTGCATCTATATATGTGTGATCGAACAATCAAGGTGCTTCTTGATTTCACCATACGTATACACTTAAAATGATTGCTCTGCTTTATCTCTTTCTTTTGTTTTTTGACGTCTTGCTCTGTTTTAACATTACATAAAAAATTATCGTACCCTTTATTATTCGTATGATTATGTTAACTATAGATTCAAATGTGGTTATATTAATTGTTTAATGGATTTGGTTATTGTATTGGTCGATCGAGTATGACATTAGATATGCGGATAAAGGCTTTTTGTTTAGTACGTAGATCCACCACATGTATTATTATCGTTTTGAAATTCGAAGAATAACTATCTTTTAATAAGCTAAAAGAAAAGTACCACATGTTACAAGTTGGTGCACTAACTTCAGCGTCACACAAATGATTAGATTACAGATACAATCATTACTTTTATGGAAATTACTTGATTTCATATTGATCAGACTTATCTTTTGCTTTATGAAAATTGATGTTTCGTTAGTTTTATGTAACTGTAAAGATACTTTTAAACTCACTTTTATTTAATTTAACTAAATAGTAGTTTTAAAATATGGATCATAAGGGTAAATTGAACATATTGGATTTCTTATTAATATATATGTGTAAACATCAAGTACGAATAGTACGAATGTAACTATGTAAGATGATCGAGTAAATAGCAAACATTATATCTACCATGAATTAATCATTATAAAAACAAAACAAATCATGTTCTCATATATAAATGACACGAACATTCCTAAGACAAACTTTTTTGATTATACATTTATACAAAGATATCTGAAAAGGAAAATTAACCCCTCAACATGAGTTTTTATTTATGTATAACATCAAACGGGTTCAATAAGGTTCGAATATATATAAACGATTTCAGATAAATAATATCATAGATTAATCATATCCCCAAACCTCTAACAACGAGGCAAAAACATATACATGTCACGTACTAATCATAGTACTCCTAAAAATCATAATTCTCAAAGTAATATTCCATATATAAGTTTTTTCTTCGATCGATACTATAATCAATTACCATTCAGCAAATGCATTGATGACCAAATATCATCCATACCCCAATAGTTTTCACTGGACTGATCATCAACGGTCATCGTCATTGGATAATCCGTCGTTGCCGTGGTCGCGGCCGCGGGATAGTTACCGTAGTTGAAATCCATATTGGGATGTTGTTGATACGACGTCGTTGTAGGTGAATAAGTCTCCATCGCTTGATCTTGTGTACAAAAGACATTATGGCTAGACGTGCTTGCAGCTTGATCGTTGATCTCTGAACATCCAGATCCAACGGACGACGTTGTTGTTGTTGTTACATCGGATTGTTTGATGTATTTTTGGATTCTTGTTCTCCAGAAATTTTTTATTTCGTTGTCCGTTCTTCCAGGAAGGTGCTTGGCGATTTTCGACCACCTGATCATATAATCAAAGATTTAATTGATTAGTGACATAATTATTTTCATTATTAGTGTAAGTGTAATATGATAAGCTAATGATTGTTGTGGGGCTAGTGGTCTAATCCGTGACTGCATCGGACCAAGTACGCCTAGATGAGGCCAAAACCTTATGGTTTACGTCTATTTCAATTCTGCTTTTCTTTTGTCATAAAGCTTTTACTTTTGTACTATTATTACATGTACTATGTTGGATCGTTTTCTTGATATTCTTTTTTTATTGTTGCTGATAAGCCTTGAATTTTTTATAATTTGTTTTTGTTGTTAATTAAAGCGTTAGTTACTGTTTTTTATAAAAACGTTTATAAAGTGTTATTTTTAGGACTAACAGAAAAAGCTAGCTACTAATATAATTGTTGAGAAGAAAAGAACTAGTTTAAAACCAACGAAAAAAATAACTCAAAACTCAAAAAGTTTAATTAAAGAATTAGGAAAATATTTAAACTGATCCCTTAAATTTTTTTTGATCTCTTCGGTGATTACTAACTAATTGCATATAAAATGTAAAAAAAATGTACTTACATAAATTATACGATACCATTTAATGAATTTAAAAAACATGTACCTTGCAACCTTGGGCCATATTTTCCAGCTCTATACATATAAAACAAATAAATAGAAATCGCATAAAACACACAGACAATGAAATAAATTCGCGTATGTACGTCTTTTAGAAACGTGGGGAATCACTTGAATAAATTTGACACACTTATTCTTTATAAAATAAAAAAAAATAAATAAATAAAGGGAAAATGTAGCCATGAGCTTAGGGAGAAATAGGCACGAGTTTTTAATGTTGTTTTTGATAAAAAAGCACGAGGTTTAATGTAAGTGGCTAGGAAATTTCAACACGTGCAAAAACATCTCCGACTGAAAGCAAACTTCGATCAAAGGGTTGTCACAAAGGAAATAAAACGCTTTTAGCTTTAGTCACCTAATGTTTTGCTTTGTTGTCTTTTCGAAGTTTTACGTGGCATAGAGCCTCAAGAGTATATAAACGATTGAAAATTGGAAAATTTTGCCTTTGTTCTCTATATATATGTCTGTTTATAGACATTTAAATTAAAACTGACCTGTTTCCCCACTTAGCATGAAGTTCCATGATGGTAAGTTGCTCCTCCGGCGTGATGTTTCCCCGTCGTACGTCAGGGCGGAGATAGTTCAGCCACCGGAGGCGGCAACTTTTTCCGGTGCGTTTTAGACCTATACATTCATATATAATCAATCATCACAATCAAGTGCATCCACACAATTATAATTAGCACATATGTGTATGTTATATAGATGCATATGCATGCTTATAAAAACATTGTTTTGTAGATGTTTTTAAATATCTTACATAATTTTATTTTATCACTACGCATTAAAAAAGCATCTACACATGCATGAAAACGTCTTTGGATTTTTTATTTAGACTGGTTCTTTAAGAACAAACGAATATTAGAAAGCATTTTTCCAATCAAAGAATGAAGTTATAGATTTTTTTTTTTTTTTTGGTCACGAAGAAAGAAAAAAAAAAGATTTATACGTGTATTTCTATCTATATAAAGAAACGAGAGCAAGAGAAAAAATATTGTTTGTTGTATGATGATACCTTTGCATTTTATGACGAAACCCTAGCTTATTATATTAATTAATATACAACGTAAAAGCAATATATATATATATATATAGTATTTATATGTGTGTGTAGTAGTTATTGAAATTGGATATTTAAAAAAGGAATTAAACGAACCTGCAGATTTGGCAAGAGAGTTCCAAACGCCATCGCCGTGGTTGGCGATATAGTTGATAAGAATGAGATCTTCCTCCATGGTCCATGGTCCTTTTCTCACCTCTGCTTCTCCTGATGATCCCGAGCCAGCACTACTTCCTCCTCCTCTTTTCTCCATTTTTATTATATTTAGTTGATTTTTATATATTTTTAGCTAGAGAGAGGAATATTAAAAAAAAAAAAAAAGTGAGAGTAAGAGAGAAGGTTGTGGTGAGTTGATATTGAGGGTTGTGGAAGGTGAGCTACTGCTTTTATAGAGACTAAATTCACCGCGTGATTAGCAATGCTTAATCCAAATTCTTAATTAATTATGTATTACCATTAAGCTTAATGTGTTAATTAATCATAAAATTATTTTTCAAAGTAGTATTTGTTTTCATTCTAATTATACTACTAATTACACATGCATGGGGTTGGGGACTATATGTGTATGTGTATATATATACACACCTTCAAGACCTAACCATGTATAATAAGTTTTTTTTTTTTTTTAATTTGAAACTTATCATGTATAATAAGTTAATAACATGGTTTCATCCATTCATGCCATTAGTCCATATGTATATAGTATATGTAAACAAAATGAAGAGAGTTGCATTCATGTATAGTCTATAGACGATGCACACATACATGCATGCATTACCATAAATTTTCATATGCATATTACAAAAGCGTGCTTGTTAATGGGTATGTATTATCCTCGCCCTAGTTTCTCTTCCAGACACGGAGATCGAGGCAGCCTCGTTTTCTCTGGAAAATGAAGTCCAGCCCGCGCCGTTCAAGCTCTGAGCTCCCTTCCTCCTGATCGACGTTTACTCCCTCTTCTCTCAGGCCCGAAAGCAAATTTCAAAGATCTGTGTCCATCTTTCCGCCGTCATTCTTCCTCTCCGGCGAGAACCTTTTGAATCTCTTTCAGTTTTCACGACCGTACTGAACCCTACGCCATGGTTTCCGACGAGCAAAGCTATGAAACCGTTTCAAAATTTTCCCTCTTGTGCACGCATGTTGATCCTTGGATCCTTGCAATTCAGAGGTCCTCTCTCCTTCACGTGTTGTTGATGTCTTCCGTGGAGTTGTGAACGCATCCTCATCTGCCAGAGCCGCCGGATCCACCGGAATTACTAGATCTAGTACCTCCAACTCCTTCCAAATTGTTTAGAGATCTCATCCTCCGAGCTGCTACAAAGGAATCAAATTTATCCTCTCTCAAGGGAAATGTATCTCAAAAGAAGCTCCGGCGAGGCTCGGACCACTCTCTGTCGCGATTAAAACCGAGAGTGGTCGTATCTTCTTCCGCCTCTTTGAGAGCGGTCGTATTCCCAAACTATGTTTCAGAAACCTTTAGAAATTTGCTTACGGCAGCCGGCTTCGTTTCGACGACTACACCAGAGGTAGAAGTTTAATTTTAACGACACATTGGAAAGTGGCCAATTTGAGACTTTCCAGCTTTATCGTGAAGACGTTCTTGATGTATTTGCAGTATGCCTTGGATCCGTTGTCCATATTTCGAGATGATTTATTTACCAATGGTGATTGTTGACAAAAAAAATCTACAATATGTTTTATTACGTTTAAATTCTGTTCTAATATGTTTAGAGAATGCTTAATTCTCTCGCATTGTAATGTGAAAGTTTAAGTTAATGAAGTAAGATTGTGAAGAAAAAAAAAGAGAGAGAGTCTAGGAAACTGTACATTTGTGAAATAAATATCGCCAATTTATTTTTCAAAACTTTAAATAAATCTTACGTCTATGTTTAGTTAATTTTCTAATTTTATATGTAGTGTGATTTGGTTCAACTATATATATATATAGAGTTGAACCAATTAATCCTTGATTTCTGAATCGATTAGTTTCCGGCTTAAAAGGATCCTAAGTCTTCATGAATAGACTGCATGCCGTTCCACTGTATATTTTATCTAGAATAGAACCCGTGTTAATACGCGGATAAATACTATAAAAATTAATGAAATATATATTTAAATTTTAATTAATAACCTGTTAAATTTTAAAATACTATTTAATGGAGATCATAAAACCAATATAAATTACTTTATATCATAATTATCATGTTCTAATACATATCATGCATATTTAAAAATATATATCATCAGAATTTAAATTATATTCTTAATAATAGAGAAAATATATATTTTAACCTATTATGAATATTTATGATTATGTGATAGAAAATAAAAACAACTAAATACTAGTATATAGTTAAATCAGAAAAGAGTAAATTTTATGTTAATAACCTCATAAAAACTATAAATAATGTTGTGAACCATCACATAAGTACATGATTGATAATTATATTTTATTAATATCATCGTTTTATTTCACATAAAAATTTAGACTCGCCAAACTTTATACAATATTAAGTTAATAAAAAATATAATATTAATATTTTTAACTTATATAATTTTCAATATATACACTTGAAGAGTACCAATGGCGTCATAGGTCGAAATTTTTTATTTTATTTTTGATATTCTGTAATTCTATATTGATACAATAAGTATTCATATAGATTTTATTTTTATTTTATTTTTGCAAGGTTGTGTATACTTTTAATCTTTTAAATTGAGGTTTCTATAACTTTTCTAACTTGTGTTTTTCCAATTTATATACATTATTTTTTTATCGTTCGTCTTTTTATTTATTTTAATTGAGATTTTTATTCTATATGTATTATTTGTTCATTTTATGGCTTATGTCATGTCTATATTTTATGTTAAACTTTGTTTCTTAATTATTATTGATAATATTAGAAATTTTACTTTTTATTATTTAATTAGTAACTTGACAATTACTTTCTATTTTAAATTTTATTTTTCTTAATTAATTTTAAGTTTTAACACATTTTTCATCTGATCAATATTAGATACATGTCGCGAGCTCATGAGTTATAATTTTGCTTACGTCTCATGTTAATATAAAAACGTATTGCGGTAAATATTTTTGATTTCAAAATTTCTAACGCCTATAATTTGACAAATGTAATTAGATTATAAATTACGACTCACAAATATTTAATATTTATTTTATTATATTTTATTAAATAGTTAATTTATTATATTTATCTCATACTAAAATTATCTTATACACGTTATTATATTAGCAAATGATACTTATAAATATGATATTTCTTTTTGTCTTTAACTATTTAGATAATTTATAATGGAAAGAATGTATTTTGTAATATAAAAATTTAGAAATATTACATATTTTAGTATAACAGTTTTTTCTTTTTTTCTTAATTAGTCCTAATCCTTTTTTAGAATATATTTATTATTTTCTTTTTAATTTTTTTTGTTAATATTGGAAATATTACATATTTTAGTAGAACGGTTTTTTTTCTTAGTTAGTTCATAATTTTTTATTAGAATATATATATATATATATTTTTGTTAATATTGATATATGTCATAATCTAAATTAACAATTACACATGTCAAATATATTTAAATTTTTGTTTATGTGTCGCGTTCTCATCGCGCGAATTTTTTTTTATGTAATAAGATATGTCAAATATATTCACTCCCGTCGTCCCCACGGACAAGCCTCGACGTTTTAATTTTCCAATATAAGACTTCTTGTCGTTCTCTAATCAACATCAAGATCGTCCATACAAATATCGTTGACCAACAAATATTTGGTCCGGTAATTATGGTAGAATAAATTCGCTATGGACTTCTGTACAACGATCGTTATATTCTTTTGTAGAGTATCTTTGATATAGAAATCAATAAAGTAAATTAGTAGATTACCTTTAAGGCTTTAATTAGTAACGACGCTAATTAACTTAATTAAGTATAGGTAACTGAACTGAACATATACTCTATTAGTAAACAAATTAAGAACAGGACAGAGAAAGTACCAAGATGGAGACACACGAAGATCTTGACTCTCTAAAAGTTAACTCGCTCTAATCCCTAACTAAATTAAAATCCATTTATCTTTTTTTTTTTATGGTTTACAAATCCACTTATCTTAAAAGTGAGAAGTGACAAATTCCTAACTTGACATCCAAATTAATCAAGAGAAAGACCCTTCACACTTCAGTTTGCAAACACTTGCTTTTGTTGCCACATCCATGCTCTTTTTATTGGCGATAACATGCGTTTATCTAGATTATAAAAGAAAGTTGTGATTAGATGATTTCATCAAAAAAAAGTTGTGATATGATTAGATGGACTTTGACGTAACCTATATGAATAGCTGCCCACATATTATTTTAGCCTTCGATTGTCTCAGATACAGTTTAGAAATACACAATTTACAATTTCAAATAATAAAATATTTAAACTTTAGAACGAAATAGTTGGTGGCCTAGTGATATTGAGAATAAATTTTCAAGTTCAAAGTTACTACTTTAATTCTACTTTGGAGAGATGATTTACGTCTTAAATGCGGTATTATCAACGGCTGATCCCGAGTACCGAGATAATAGATCAAAAATCCGGAATTTCCAAAATCTTTCTAAAAAATTTTTAAAAAAAAAGTTTTACATTAGATAATTTTAAACGAAAAATTCTCTTGCGCTTGTTTTTTCAATTAACAAAAAACAAGATGCACGCAAACAAACGATCAAAGTTTTAGCAATGTAAATACAACACTTCCGCATGGTTTTTACTGTAAATAAAAGTTTTAATATAATATGAAATTTTCTTTTTTGTTCGCGTTCGCCCTAGTTTCTTTTTTTACTGTAAATAAAAGTTTCAAATTAATGGATGAAACAGTTTGATACCAACATACAAGTAAATTTGGCTTAAACCAAATACAAAAAAAATTGAATGAGCCGTTTGGGTACTTCAAACCCAAAGTCCCTGGTATCCGATCCGTATACTAATCCTAAATTGAAGCTTAGTGATTTTTCGACCTAACTACACTATTACATTACATATTTACAACAAGATTATTATATGTTTTTTTTGTTTTAGATTTACAACAAGGACTATGAGTGATGGAAAATTTCTTTGTTAAAGTACATAGTTAAAGAATTTCCATATTTGAAAGGGCACTCGATTTGGCGTATCATCCAAAAGTTTAAGTACTCTTAAGCCATTTTTAAGGAAAATCCTCTTTTTTTGTGTGTGGCTGCGATTTGATTAAGTGGAACTCTTACGCGCGTTATATGCACTTCCCTTCCATACTCAACACAAATCAGTTTATCTTTCTTTTTTTTTTCATTTAAGAAATTTCATGCTTGTATCGATTAGCACAACTGATCATTTGTTTGGTAGACAAATGTAAATTTAAAACTTCTAAAATTCGGTTTAAATTGTGTGAATAATTGAGTATAAATATTCATTTTTAATATAAAAGTTACAAGTCTTTTTGTCTCATAATTTTTTGAATAAGAAATTAAACAAAGTTAATTCTATTTTTCATTATCTAGACCAAAGTCGGTTTTGTAATATAGCGTTAACCATTAGACTAAGAACACTTTTATGGAAATTATTTTATCCCTACAAATAAATTTTAGACCCCAAGACCGAGTTTTTATGTTTGTGCTCATGAATTGATAGGCACTAATCGAGACTTAAATTCGCAAAATTTTAAAAGTTTTATCATAAAACCTGTTGTAGTTCACTAACTAAGCTATTGAAACTTATTTTTATGACATAATTTAGTTGATAAAAGGATTTACTACATAAAAAACTGTCTACTGAATCATTAGACATTATTTGAATATCTGTTGTTATCCTATTACAAATGATTATCTTACTATTACAAATGGTTATCTTAATATAGATTAGTTTTTACTTACGCCATATTTACAATAAATAAAAAGAAAAAATGTGAGCGGTGATTGGATTGATGACACATCTATTTTTACTTTTATATGTAATCATAATCAATGTTTCTAATTTCGACGTTGTTGAAGATTTTCATTAAAACAATGCTTCTGTGAATCTAAATAATTTGTATTATTTCTAAATCGAATCTCATACTTGATATGAAAACACAACTTTGGTTAATCGCAAGATAAAAAATATTCACTTTAAAATGGTGATGCGCACGCGCAAGGAGACGCGTGGAGAGTAGGAATCTTAGAAGGAGCAGAAAAGTGGAAACGTGGACTCCTCGCAACTTCACAATAAGCAAATGTCTAAAAAGGGTAAAAGCGTCTTGCATTAGGTTATGTCATGGAACCTCAAATTAGGAAAAAAACAAAGCTTATGGGTTTTAATGACAGTGTCAAGTTTCTTAAGCTCCATTTGTATGAGTGGTTATAAGAGTGACATCGTCCATTAGATGTGTGTGGGGACCTTATGAGAAGGAACAACACACGCATGTGAATAAGTGATCCCAACAACTAATTTTTATTAACAAAAAAACCAACTAATTTAGTGTTTTTTTTTTCTTTTTTCTTTTTAATTACTTTAGATCTACTATGACTAATAATAGAGGTGAGCAAATTGACCGAACCGAATCAAACCCGAACCAAAGTATATAAATAAACTATTTGTTGAGTTTATTTCTCATCTAAACGGTTTGGTTCGGTTCAGTTTAAAACAAAACCGCATCGATAATCCAGTGTGTTTTTATCTAATAAATAACAATATATCAAATAATACTATAGATGTGTTCCTAAAATTTAGAGCCATTAAATCACATTTAATTTCTTTTTCTTTCTCTTTTTGTCAATATAATTAGTTAGGTTAATTATTCCTATTAAAATTTTAAGTCTTTAATTTAAATTATAAACAAAAAACTCTTGTTCTTCTCTATATATATAACCATCGTATCTTTTTTTTTTCATCTATATTTTTTTCTTCTTCCAATTAAGTTTAATTTTAGTACATTGAGTTTTTTTTTTAGTTTTCATATATTTTTTTTAGTTTGAAGTATGAATAATGGAATTTTACATACTTTTATTTTAGGAATTTGGTTTTTTTTTTAATTATCGAAATGTTTTTTTTTTTGTTTTTAAAACCGAACCAAACCGAGTTAAAACAAACCAAACCAAACCAAATTAAAGTGAACTAAATCATACTCAGTTCGATTTGAGTTCGGCTAATGATTTATTTAAACCAAACCGAACCAAACCCGAATCGAATCCGAAAATAAACCGAAATACCCACCACTAATTAACTGAATGGATAAGCAAATTCTTTCATTTTGCTAACCAATGTTTATTTTTGTTTTAGAGTTTCAAACTTATAATAACCAAATTTTTATGTTTCAACATGTTTATAGGTTAATGGATAACATAAGGCTTCGAAATGCGCGGTTAGAGAAATTTGTGCCATATATTATTTCGAAAAATTTGGAATAAACAGAAAAGATGTGTTTATGGATAAGGCAAGCTAGGAATCCAATAAGAGGATTTATCCCCCAAACAAACAAAACAATCAAAGAATCCAATAAGATGTTGCATGTAAATCAAAGTACAACCACATGTCCCAACTAGTGGCCGATTGGTTTTTTGCATTGGACCCATATTAAATCTTTAATTCAACTAATTCCGGAAAAGAAATTCATAATTATATTTTATATTACAAAATTTTTATAGACATTACACATGGTAGCATACTCGTATTCAACAAATTGTGATATAACTAAATCATTAAGCTACTAAAGTTTATGAAATATAGTTACACGAACAAAAAATAACTAAATCTTTAGAGATTAAGTGGTTTGCGTTCAAAATTTTTCATCTACTTCCGGGATTCAAAAGCCACAACAGTGGTGAGTGATGTATAATTAGAAGTGGTGAATCATTCATTACTGGTAATCAGTTAATTAGACATGGAGAAATAATTAAATAAGAAAGATTAGCATCTGAGAAAACTAACAAGAGTATCAAGTAAAGGAGCTTCAAGAGAGATCAAACATGTTTGATAGTGTGTTTTCATAAAGAAAATTAGCATAAATAAAACGATTCCCGACACATCTATAGTAAAAAGCTAAGACATAAAAGAGTAAGAGAAGAAGGATTAAAAAAAAACTTTGGGTACTTGTGGTTGGTTCTCTGTGTCGTCGATGCCATTCTCAAACATCACATCACTGTGTGGTTACTTTTCTGATGACTTCATGCCTGAAAATAAACAAAGATCACTGGAAAATTTTCAAAAGGGTAGAGAAGATGAAAAGAGTTGGATTGTTTCAGACACATTTCAACATAAACGCAATTGCAAACAAACAATCAAGGACGAAGAAGAAGGAGAAAGGTACTTGCCTTGCTGGCGATGTTGTTGGAAAGCCAATCGAGACCCTCATAGAGACCTTCACCGGAAGTGGCACAAGTGCTTTGGATGTACCTGTTTTAGGAAGATAAATGAAAGTGTACAAGTCTCAGAATGAAGTTATTATGATTTGGTATGAAACCAATCAATGAGTGAGTTAAGTTATGATACCAGTGGCGTTGGCGGAGAGAATGGAGGCCAAGCTTATCGGTTATCTCTGCTGCGTTCATTGCGTTTGGGAGATCCTGTTTGTTGGCAAACACTAACAGAACTGCGTCTCTAAGTTCGTCCTGCAGATTGATTTAGGGGGTAAGCTAATGTGTACAACTTTCATTACATCCTTTTCAGTTCACCAAAATTTAGCAATATCGAGGACGAGAGTAGAGAATCTCAACCAATACAAAGTCTTCCTGAGACAACGTCTCACTGAAGAAGTTTGAGAAAAACCATCCCCAAGGATAGACAAAAAAGCTATGATTTCATATGTATATACTGGAAAAGACACAAACACACACCTAACCTCAAAAGCATATTAGGGAAATTTCTTAGAGAAGCAAGGACAGGAATCGATGAAGCTTTACGAACCTCGTTCAACATACGGTGCAATTCATCTCTTGCCTCGACAACACGATCCCTGTCGTTGCTGTCCACCACGAATATAAGCCCCTGAGTGTTCTGGAAGTAATGCCTCCAGAGAGGGCGGATCTGTTTTTAGAGGAACTCAAATTAGTCAATGACTCACATGGAACTTGAATAGACACGAAAACTATCATTCATACAAAAAGTCGTAATATAAAGCAAGGCACTCCAATTCATCACTAAAAAGTAAACAAAAGAGGCTTTCGATGCACAGCCCCGGTAATGTGCCATAACGATAGATGCAAAATAAACTTTTAGAACAAGAAATGAGCTTAATCAATGACATATCTCAATTTGAGATAAAGACCTTGTCCTGACCTCCAACATCCCAGACAGTGAAGCTGATGTTTTTGTATTCAACGGTCTCTACATTAAATCCTGAAAAGAACAAAACAGTAAGATGTCAAGAATGACCAAACTCATATAAAAATATAGTCCTGCATTCGATGCACAGGTCCGAAGCATCCATTTCTAGGAATCTTTAAGGTTAAATACTCGACTTCATTTTGTTACACAATATCAGATCAAAGATATACTGACTTAACCTCGTAAACGATCAATGAAAGTAAGAAACGAAGAAAGGAAAGTGTATAATCGTTCCCCGTACCGATGGTTGGGATTGTGGTGACGATTTCACCGAGCTTGAGCTTGTATAAAATGGTGGTCTTACCAGCAGCATCCAAACCAACCATCAAAATACGCATTTCCCTCTTAGCGAAAAGCCGACTAAACAACTTACCAAAGCTCAGCCCCATAACTACCCTACAAATCATCCACCACAAACAAAATTCACCGATCAATATCGTATCATACCAAACTATAAACGTCGTGAGAAACTACAAAATTCAGATCGGATACGAAAAACACCATACAACGATCAATCATCATTTAACATCAAGGATCTAAGCAATACGCAAGGAGACTGAGAACAAATTTGAGCTTAACGGAACAAGAATCGCAGATCAATAATGGATCGAATCACAAACCTCAACGAATCTGATGATGAAGAGCGAAGCCGAGATGATTTTTCCGGAGGGAGCTCGATAATAATTCGATGTTTCTTCGGTTTCCTTTTTTTATTCGCAGCGAAATAAAAATAATTCGAAATGACCCCAATAAAATAGTGTATTGACATGTCTACCCTTTGGAATAAGTAAAACTACGGATGGACCCCAGAAGAGTTAAGTTTATTTCAGTAAGGGCCCAAACTTTTTCGATAGCTACTGATGATGTGGAAGTTGTGGACTGCGTGCTGTTTTTTCTTTTTTGTCTGACGAGAGATGAAAGTAACAAACATGCCGTTTTTGGGCCGAGTTTAACGCGTGATCTAAGGCATTTTTACGTACAAGTGGACATCATGCAAAGGCCAACAATTTCTAACCCAAAAGGCCATGCCACACGCCACAGGTACTTTCTGGCCAGATTCCTTGTTGAGATTAATATGTTTTTGTTTTTATTTCACAAGTTTTATTTTTTATTTATTTAAATTAAGGAGAGATTATTCCACAATAAAGTTAATTCTCTGTATATATAATATTAAAATTTATTTTTATAATAATTTTATAAGCATTGATGTATTGGGAACTCTTAAATAATTTATGTTCTACTTTGCATTTTTTTCTTCTTAAAAATTACTGATGAAATTATTAGAATTAGTTTTATATTATTTCATATAATTTTCTTTTCAAACTTTCCTTTTGAATAATATCAAGATTTTTGAGATATGCTTTACAACTATTCCGATTTTACAATACGAAAATTTTAATATATAATTTAGAATAATTATTGGATAAAGTAATTTATGTTTGTATTTATATTTTATTGAATAAAGAATCTATATTTGAAGAATATGAATTATTGTAGATTAATGAGAATAAATTTATCGAAAATTTGTAATATTATGGAGGTAAAATTTTCTGTCGTGAATCTGTGTAATAAAAAAAAAAAAATTCAATCGTGATCATGATGTAGGTAGATGGTCTACCATTTATCTTTATACATTTGTATAACCATTTTGTCCATATAATTTAATAAAAAAAATTATTTTACTTCTCATTTTATATTTAGCTATTCACATCTCTATCAATCTAACATTATTTTTACTATATCGTAAACAAATTATTTTTTTTCGTTTTTTTTAATCTTAAATCTTAATATTTTATTGTGGAATTGATTTGTGCATCTACAACCACTTCTCAAACTTAGCAAATTTTTGGCTCTTCTCTCCCATATGCAATATAATACATGCATATTTGAGAGCATCCAATATTTATCTTTTATATGTTCAAATATATCATATGGAGTCATCCATATTTTTCAATTAATGTACTCACCGACAAAATAACAATGACAAAAAGCAAAGCACATTTTCACTATCTTGCTGGGACTTTGACTCACATAATATTTTGATGTTGATATATTGGACGACTATGTTTCCACCAATGCTTACATAATTTATATTCTACAACGATCAATCTCATGGTCATTTTGAAAACAAAAAGTGTCTCTTGATCATCAACCAAAGAATAATACAAGTTAGTTGCAAATATATCATTTGCAATTAGATAGATATGATGCATGTTTCATGAACTGTCATCACTATTCCTCTGCAATCGTGGATTTATTATGAAAACATTTGTGTCATGTGACAATATGGGTTTTGACTCTCAAATGAAACATATTGCTCTTGACATTCACATTATTAGAACTCACATTCAATCACAAAGTTATAAGTCTCACATATATATAAAAAAAATTAGCTTGTAGATGTCTTAACAAAACCTGATGGCCGCACTCCATCAAAATAAACAAAAGATAATGAAGAACAACTATTTTGGAGATCTTAAACATCTTTTAAGCGTCGAGAGATTCACATCACATGAAAGACTTCTTACCAATAAGCCATAATTGGGAGAAAAAAAATAAATTATGATATACATTTCATTTCCAAGTGGTTAATTTGAAACAAACAAAATGGTTAAATCCCAAGTTATGTTCATTTTACTTAAGATTGGTAAATATAGCAACGAAACAAAGCAAACAGACAAATAAAGGCATGATCGATCTACACGTTGATTAATCGATCCTTACTCAAAAATACTATGACCCGAAATGAGTTTTGAATTAATCAATTGCTTATGTTTATCGATCAATTGACATTTTACGAAAAAATCATAGTTATTCATAATCTTCCCAAATCTTCATATTTATCTACATGTTAAGTATCGAGAGATTCACATCACATGAACATGAAGGACTTCTTACCAATAAGCCATAATAGAAAGAAAACATAAATTATGATATACATTTCATTTTCAAGTGGTTTATTTGAAACAAACAAAACGGTTAAATCCCAAGTTATTTTCTTTTTTACTGAAGATTGGTAAATTTGGCAACGAAACAAAGCAAACAGAAAAATAAAAGCATGATCGATCTACACATTGATTAATTGATCCTTATTCAAAAATACTATGACCCGAAATAAGCTTTGAATTAATCAATTTCTTATGTTTATCGATCAATTGACATTTTACGAAAAAATCATAGTTATTCATAATCTTCCCAAATCTTCATATTTAACTATTTTATCACCTACTCCCTCCGTCTCCTAATATAAGATGTTTTAGAGATTTTATTGTTTTATAATATAAGATGTTTTCAGAATTCTATGTACTTTTTATCTTTATTGAATACTGTGTAACCAATAGTATTATGCAGTATTTTTCTTAATTGGTTGAATTGTTTGTATTGTATATATTAAATAATTCTATTTGAAAGAAAAGTTTTTTTCTTAAATTTCATGTTTTAAGCCAAAACATCCTATATTAAAAAACATTGGGAGTATAATACACAAAAGTAGCCAAAAAATGAGAAAGGCATCGTAACCTCAAAACTACCAAAGAGCTTCATACTCAATTCTCATAGCTCAATTATTATTTTTTACCATTTTTATGTCTTATTAAAGGAAGAAAGTATCTCACATTTTTTGAACGATTAGAAAGCTTATTTGAACCTACTTATTCTGCTATTTGATTACTATTTATTATATTGTTTTTTTATTGGTTTGCTTAATCATGTATAAATAGTATTTTTGCTCGGATTAAGAGATTTTAAAAAGACTTTCATGATTTAATAATTAGGATTGAAAAATAGAGTGGCGTTTTCAGTGAGATCAGTTCTTCGTCTAATTTTTTCGTTAATGCATATTGCTTCCTTGATGACATAACAACTATTTAGCTACATATAAATCTACATGACAGTGAGAGAGGGTTACTCTCATTTAATGGATTCATATGAAACCTTAATAAGTTGTATCTATCATGTAATAAAATGATGAAAAATAATCTTGTTGAGAAAATGGATTAATAGGTTTCGTCGAGAAAAATAATTTTTTGAACTAATAGGTTTCCTCGAATAAATTTTTTTTT
Source organism: Arabis hirsuta (assembly GCA_964056655.1). Classification (NCBI taxonomy): domain Eukaryota; kingdom Viridiplantae; phylum Streptophyta; class Magnoliopsida; order Brassicales; family Brassicaceae; genus Arabis; species Arabis hirsuta. The sequence continues at coordinate 26,084,608 of OZ053308.1, forward strand.
TTTTAATAACATTGTTTTAAACAAAAAAAAAGGATTAATGTTAAAACTCAAAAAATAAATGTTAGAGTAAATGAAAAATTAAATATGAGTTAGAATATGTTTCTAAATAGAGATTAATAATCTAATTACGTAAAAGAAACAACATAGTGAAAAAATAAAAATAAATGAATCAGGATACAATAAATAAAATAAATTCTAAATTATTACTGGTGTTTTAAATGCAAATGGAAATAATCAGTATTTTGACCAACTAAAATGATAATCATTAATGTTTAGGTAAATTAAGAACGTAATATATAATACTGTATTACTAATTTACAGGCGAATATACTATTTAGGTTCATATCAAGTGTATACATATGTAGTTTTGTATGTTTAATTCAGTATTATAGTTAAAATTTAATACTCTGTTTTTAAGTATAAAATTTATGATAAATTTATGGTTAAATATATGTTATATATTTTAATAATTTATATATTCAATATATGTTACAAATGGCAACATGATATGCATATGTTGTGGTTGGAGTTTCAAAAAATCATAGAATTATATCCTTTTTAATAATATTTTATTTCAAAAAAAGAAGTTATAGAAATAAAAATTTATATTTCTATGCGAATTTTGTGTGACATTATATATTTCTTCTTATTAAACAAGATGCATAACTTTAAACATCTAACAACTTGAAATGGAATAAATATGTATGGTGTGGTTTATTTTTCGAGATGTGTAAGTAGATTAAATTGGTGTTGGTGTCGATGGTATTTGACGAGAAATGTCGATGTTAAGCTTATTTGAATCAAAAAAGAGCCGACCAAAATTTGATGATCGAACGAGACTCCATTCTCTTATAATTCGAAGTGATTTTGTTTGTTGGACATAAGGGCATGCAAGATGTTCAAACAATCTAGCAATCAGAAAAGTATTTGAAAAGAAAAATAGGAATTTTTGAAGGCTTTTTGACATTTAAGTCAAAATAATAAAATAACATATGTCATGTCAAAACGTCGAAAAAAAATAAAAATAAATACACGAATAGATGAGATGTGGGATTAATTGCTGTTCTATATGTATGAGATGTGGTATGGAAGAGAAAACAATTAATCATGCATTGTTTGAATGTCTGATAGCTTTTCAGATGTGGAAACTTTTCTTATCCTCTCAAAGACGAGTCTCATTCCCCTATTTATCGATATATGCAAATATGGACTTTCTTTTTTGGAGGATATCAGAGGGAGATATGCTGACTGGAGAGATTAAAATATTCTCTTGGGTTATGTGGTATATCTGAAAATCACGGAATAAAAAATATTTTCAAGGAGTGGAGTCTGAACCACCGCATATCTTTCAATTGGAGAAAATGAATATCAGGCATGGACGGATGCACAACTAGGTTCACCGGAAGGCGAAACCACTTTAGTGGAAGAGGCTCCCCTGACAGTGGTTCACCTAGCAACGCAGTTACGCTGTCAGGTTGACGGGTCATGGAAGGAGACATATTTAATATCAGGGTTAGGATGAGTTTGTGTTCTAGGGGATCAAACTATGCTTTTAGGTGCAAAAGGACTTAGTCACCAGAGGTCTTCAATGCATTTTGAAATGGAAGCGCTAATTTGGGAGATGTCATGCATGCTGGAGTGCCACGTCTTTGAGACAGACTGCTCTGACCTGGTAGATATCGTCAGACATCATGAGGAATTATCTGCTTTCTCTATCATTTTTGCTAAGTTCATGGAGTTCCATGATCGACTCACTTCTTTTTTTTTTTGTCTTTTATTTCACATTCTCTTAATTTAAAAGCGGACTGTTTGGCCCGTTTTAGAGTTTCTGATTTTTCTTATGTAAGTAACTTTCTGCCTAATTGGATTATCAATGCTGGTGGAATATTTTAATTAAAATTTGGTTGAAAAAAAAATACACGAATAGATTGAATAGCTAAAAATGCAATATACTTTTAAAATTAATATGATATGTTTTTTGGGTCTCTAAAGTCTAACTAGCCAAATACATAAAATGAAAAAGAAGTAGTTGATTATAAGTTTTTTTTAAAAGTAAACAAGATTTGTAAGAGTCACAAGTTTATAATTTATTTTTAATTATGTTCTAAAAGAGATTAAAGTAAAATGAAAAAATAATAATATAACTTGACCGTATCAAATTATACCAATTAAGAGTTATTTATTGAAAGAACTAAGGTTATGTAATTTGGTTGCGTTTTTCTGGAGTGGAAATATATTTCTCGAAATTATTGTGGTATATATATTAATAATCGAGTTAAAAAATTAAATTTTCTTATTCCCCAATTTCATTTAACTTATAAAGTGTCTTCCAGACTTGAAATTCAAATTTAGAATGATTTTAATTTATATTCATATAAAGATTTTATTGAATAAATAATTTTAAATATTTTTCGTCAATTTTTTTTGTAGAGTTTCTATGAATATGTTACAAATATTTTTAGTTTCTTAAAAATAATGTTCTCATTGTTTTGCATCAACTTTTAAATAGTTATTAAAATATAATTTAATTTTAAAAGTTTCATGGATATACAAATGTATTGTTACTCCCTTCGTTTCAAAATATAAGTTGTTTTGGAGGTTTATTATGTTTCAAAATATAATTTTTTTTGATAATCCTATGTACTTTTTAATTTTATCAACTATTGTGTGACCAAAAGTATTTTGCAGTCGATTTTTTCATTGGTTAAATTATTTTTATTATAGATATAAGATGATACTTTTTAGAAAAAAAGTATTTTTTTAATATTCGCATTTTTATCCAAAACAACTTATATTTTGAACGGAATGAGTATATTACAACTGAAAATTATATTTATATGGAACATAAAAAAATGAATAATTTACAAGAAATCAATGTTAAAATTTTGTTTATTGTATTGTTGTTGGATAGAGATAATATTCAATTTTAAGAAATTCATTAAACTTAAATATATACATTATAAAATTTTTAAAGTTTGAAAAAAGAAATTATAATAAAAAGTTAAATATGTTTGATGATATTTGTGTTTAAAAAATATTAGTGTATAATATTTTTCATCATTCTCGAATTCTTAGTCAATGTATTGAAATTTGACAATGTGGGACCTATTCATTTCAAAGATTGAAATCGTGGACCCATGTATAATATTAACCGTTAGATTGACATTGCAATACCAAAAAAATGATCACACGGCTGGTAAAAAGAAGGTTGCTTACATGTTCAACACGTATCCAAATATGCCCAAAAATTTTCTGCTAGAATACAAAATTGCAAACTACCTTATAACGACTTCATGATTATAACATGACAAATTTTAGTGACCATTTTACCCTTGGACTACTAAATTTTCTCTAAAAAGATAATTTTTCTAATAAAGGTATTAGATTCTTGCCAACTCATCACTGTTCACAATTGCTCTTATTTATAAACTCTTAGTATTTATCTTTACCACTACCTTTACTTCTTTCAGTTTTTCCTCTTCTTTTTACTTTGAAGCTTTATTTTGATGAGTATCTTCTTTGACATCTCTTATTTGTAGTACAATTAATCTCTCTCTTTAAATTTTTCTGTTTTTCACCAACTCTTTTTTTCCATCTAGTATTTATCATCTCTCTCATTCGTACTTTCATTTTTTTTTTCAATTACTTCATCTTCTATTTTTTTTCATCGTAATCATCGCATGGAGTTTGAGTCAGTGATCAAAATGCATTACCCATATCTTGCATCTGTTATCTATGATGATAATCTTACCTTAAAAGATTTTCATCCTTCTCTTACTGATGATGTTTCTTGTATACAAAATGTGCATCATAAATCTTTCCAGATTGATCTCGATAAATCACATCCCCATTCGATGATAAAATCCACCCCTCATACTTACCACAAGAATCCAACATCAAAAATCTCAAACACAAATTCCGATCACTTTATTCGGGATCTAAATATTTCTCCGTATCCCTTTCAAATCCAGCCTCACGCATATGAAATGCCTTCAAAAGATACTTTTATAGGCATCACTCCATCCTCATGCACTGAAGCTTTCGAGACCTATCTTCATGGCTTATCCAAAAACCAAAGTCTCTTCGAAACGGTCTATAACACCTCACCAATTGTTGAATCCAAAGATCTACCTTACATTTTACATGTCTCACATGACAATTCTATGAGGGAACATGATCAAAACCAAGGGCTCACCATTGGGACCGAATCAACTTTCAATATAGCCATGGTTAATTCTAATCAATTTGATTCACCAAAACCAATGGGTGGTATGAGTGCAAATGAAGATACTATTATGACTCAACGTCAAACTAGTCAAATAGTGATGAAGACTGATCAAATCAAAAAGAACAAGAGATTGCAGATGAGAAGAGGATGTAAAACCATAAAAAAGGCTAGCATCATCAAAGGGCAATGGACTTCTGATGAAGATAGGTAAAATTTAGAATTAATAATTGTGATTAATACTTTTTAATTGAATTTAATTTATAGATCTTTTGAGATTTTTACATAAATATAGGTTATTAGTGCAATTAGTGGAGCGTCATGGGACTAAAAAATGGTCTCAAATTGCTAAGATGCTTCAAGGACGAGTTGGAAAACAGTGTAGAGAGAGGTGGCATAACCATCTCCGTCCCGATATTAAGGTATTTTACTTTTTACTTTTTTTTGTATTTCTATATGAATCATGTGGTATATGTACATAGATTAAACGTTACAAAAAATATTTATATATATATATATATATCATTCTATGTTAGTTATCATGATACATCAATTTAGTTTACTTCACTATGTCATTAGAATGAACATCAGACAATACATATATATATATATATATATAAATAATAAATTTGTGTGTTAATAGTTATAATTTACATAAAATTATAAAAAAACTTGTGTGATGATACACACATCTTAGAAAATGTTAGAAATTAAACATTCAATTGAATGTATTTATTTTGATTATTACATGAGAGCTTTTTAAAACATTAATAATAAAATAAAATAATATATATTGATATATAACCATAGTTTATATTCTTCATAATAAATAAATATATATATATATATATATATATATATATATATATATATATATATATATATATATATATATCATCCTCATTACATTCAAATTCATAAATGGTATATTTTGAAACTTCTAAAAGAATTAAACAAACTTTTTTACACTTGTCAACATATCTATGATTTTAGTTCATGCATGATTACTTTCTACTTTTGTTTGTATATATATGACTTTGATATTTATTTAACATATTTTGTCTTATTGTAATACTTCACAATTGGTTAAACACTAAAATTAAAATCGTTTTCATTTAAATTTTTTCATAAAAATATAATAAATAAATAAATTACATATCACTTACATATACTATATAGATCGGTGTGTATCGTATGTCTACATGTATATGTTTAAATTTATTAATATAATGAATAATTTATCTTGTATGGTATAGAAAGATGGTTGGAGTGAAGAAGAAGATAGAATATTGATCGAAGCCCACAAAGAAATTGGTAATAGGTGGGCCGAGATCGCTCGAAAACTCCCAGGACGCACTGAAAATACAATAAAAAACCATTGGAACGCTACTAAACGTCGACAACATTCGAGGAGGACTAAAGGAAAAGATGAAATTTCTCTTGCACTTGGCAGCAACACTCTTCAAAACTACATTAGATCTGTTACCTACAACGATGATACCCTCATGGCTACAATCTCTAACACAAATGCAAACGCTGGTCCAAAAAAAATGAGAGGTAATGGTAAAGATGTTATTATTTCAGTTTCAGAGTGCTGCGAAAACAATGATGAAAATGATTGTAAGTATATTGTTGATGGTGTAATGAACTTGTCTTTAGAAGATGGAACACAGACGCTGCCATTAGTAGTAAAGCGTACAACATGTGAGTCTAGATCATCATCTACTTCTAGCTGTGTGTCCGGATCCCGTGTAACTTCAGAGCTTGATGAACCAATGACAGATAGTTGGATGGTGATGCATGGGTGCGATGAAGTCATGATGAACGAGATTGCTTTACTAGAGATGATTGCTCATGGACGTCTATAGACTCAAATAAAACAAGTCAAAGTTGATTATATCTATCTATATAAGTATGCTTTATATGAAATCAAATTTGTGGCTTTAATCAAACAAATGAACATGTTGTATGTCGTGGTGTAATGAATGTCTTTTCGCTATTTTATATATGTTTTCTTAAATATTTTTTAACAAAAATACATACCGTTAATATGTTTTGACATGTACACAAAAAATCAACACTATAATCACATAAGCGCTTCTCGTTGTGACTAGACAAAAAATTTGTAGAGAAAAAAAATCTAGAACGACACTTTTTGGAATCTCCTTTCACTTTTTGCCATATATTATTACATCATCGTAAACGATATTTGACTAAGTCATATTGAGATAATATTCAGCTACTTGCAGCATATGCGATTATGATGAACAACTCCCACGAACAATGATTCTACGACTCAGCTCTCCGCACCCACTCAGACCCACAACGGACGGTTTTGCATATACAACATTCTTATAATGAACAAACTCTTCCTGTAACACACAAGACTACGACGAATAACTCTACCTACAACACTCCAAAACTCTAATTGAAACGACCCGACCCAAAAATTTAAAATTTTCCTTCAGATTAGTATCATCACAGATAGAAATCCTCAATAGGCCAACACAACAAGCAACGCGGAAACAATAATCATCAACAACAAATTCCAATTCAATAAATCTCATACTTTATTAAATTACTAATCCAGTTCAATTCCACAACAATCCAATAACCATTCCAGAAATCATTAGCAACCTAGCAATTCTAACAACAATACACCAGGAGCCCCTAAATCATCTCTTCTTCCTGGCCATGATTCCACGATCACATTTTCTCTTTACCTGCAACACATGGCAAAAAGAGTTGTGTGAGTATTATCACAAATACTCAGCAACGCGGTCATCCCATCTACAGGTTATTTATATACAGACATAAACAAGAGATACAATACCAGGATGAGCATACAATCAAGCATACATGAAACAACCAATCACGAACCACTGCTGAAGCACTGTGTCGATCGACACAACCACTAGGTGTCGATCGACATACAACTCCGTGTCGATCGACACACCACCATGGTGTTGATCGACAGACTGCCCCGTGTCGATCGACACACCACCCTGGTGTCGATCGACACAAAATCGCAGAATCCAGGAAACGAGCCTATCCTCTCATGGCTCGAATTCCCAAGCGATATGTCGAATCCCTGCACGATTCCAATCACCAAACACACAGAAAACAACCCAACAACACAAACAAACGCATTCCACCTAATCCTCATGTCTATATAACCCACGATCACGCACTCACCTCGACAAAGGATTGAAACGCTCAAGAACACATTGCCTACGAAGAACGCCTCGTACACGGAGAACGGATTATCCAAATCCAAATCGGAAAATGGCTCTGGAAACTAGACACAACGAGTTTCACATCAGTGTGTAGAACGTCCCCTGAGTCCAAAAGGTTCGACGGGAAACCTCCCTCGAAGTGCACTGTTCGCAGAAGAAAACTGCACAAACCTACCCAGTTAAAACGATCATAACTCCCTAAATACTTGACCGATTGACGAACGGTTTTCTCCTACATCAAGAGAACAGATTGAAGAACTTACCCACAAAGTTTCACTCCGATCCAACACGATTTACCCAGCCGTTCGTCCCCTCCAAAACACGAACAACACTTGTTCTCAACCCTCAAGAACACTAACACGAAAATTCAATTGATTCTCTCTCAAAATTCTTATGATTATGATTTTCTCTTGTTTCTTAAGATTTCTAAACAAAATCTTAAGAAAAAAAATAACCAAACAAAATCCGAAATAGAATTTGGTTCTGGATAAAATCAGTTTTCAAAACCCAAAAATCTGAAGAAAAAAAAGAAAAAACTCGAACCAACCAAATCACACCATTTTTTTTTTTTTGCTGTAAACCAAACCACACCATTAATTTCAATTTTAGCATAACCATAAATGTAGTTAAAATATATATGAGCCTTGTAGATAAGCACGTGTAGTTTCTTTATCAAAATGTTGAAATCAACGGAAGAGGCCCCACCTGTCCTTGTCTCTCCACTCTGTTCTTCTTGTTCTCCGGCTTCTCCGTTTCTGTGGCTCACCGCCATCGAATGCTTGTGAGAATTTTATTACCAAATCTCATAGCTTCAAAGTTTCAATTTGACTTCTCCACACAAGTACAAGTAGAAGAAAACGTAAGTGTTAAGCATTTCATAATCATTCTAATTCCGTGAAGAATATCTTGAAAACTCTGTATCTCTATAGGTAAAATCGGTGCTGATCTGGTTTTTCTCAAGCCGGTGTTAATCCATTGAGTTTCGGATCTGAAGAAGATCCGAGACGGATCAACTTTCTTGGAAGGAGAAAGAAAATGAGATTTCAGAATGTTTTGGATATAACCAGTTTTGATTATTGGTTTAATTGGAGAGTGTTTCTTTGTGCGTTATGGGTATTTACTCCTATGATTGTTGCTTTGTTCGTTATATGGAAGTACGAAGATAGTACAGTAGTTGAAACTCAACCACAAAATGGTACTAATGATGCTGGTTTTAGTGAACATGATGTTCTATGCATTGATGATGTTTGGAAACCTAGTCTTAAACAAATCCATCCCGGTTGGTTACTCGGTTTTCGAGTTCTCGGGTTTTGCTTCCTTCTTACTAGCAACATTGTCCGCCTTTCTTTTCGTGGATTGCGCATTTACTACTATTACACTCAGTAAGCTCTTCAAAGCCCTCACTTACTTTGTAGTTATTGAACATCATTGATGAGAACATTTTGTCAAGTTTGTTTGTTCGGGTTTTGAATCGGTATCTATTGTCTTGGCAGGTGGACATTCACGTTGATAGCAATCTACTTTGGGGTATAACATGATCTCCATGTTATGTTGTGTAATCAGAGAGTGATGATGAATGTGTTTGTTTTGAATATCATTAATCAAATTTTTGTGTTTGTAGATGGGATCACTGTTTTCGATTTATGGGTGTTTTCAACACAAGAAGCGACTAGCAGCTGATCAATTAGGAAATGATGCGGAGGACGGATTTCGTTCGCCCCTTATAAATGGGGAGAACATGGTTTCGGTTGAGAAGAGAAAAACTTCGGATTCAAAGATGCTACGCTCGTGTGTCCATCTCTTTCAGATTATATTTCAGGTAGACACAAATCTTTTGGATATGTATAATTTGTAACTTTCAGATTTCTGATAATAGCTTCATTAGTTTGTTTGTGATCACTGACACTCTTTTGGTACTCTTGCGTTTTGGTTTGTTGAAATATAGATGAGTGCTGGAGCAGCTGTGCTTACAGACAGTATCTATTGGACCGTGATTTTCCCCTTTTTGTCTTTACAGGACTACGAGATGAGTTTCGTAAGTTTCGTTCCATTATATCAAGAATTTTTCTTACCATATAATAGTAGAAGGTTGTGGACGGCACTTTCTATGTTGCATAAGTTAGACTTGCTTTAAATTTATGACCCTCTTGAAAAACCGAGTCTCAGCATTTCTACTTCAAAATTGTGTGTTTCAGATGACTGTAAATTTGCACACGAGTAACCTCGTTTTGCTGCTTTGTGACACGGCTCTTAACCGTCTGGTAAAAACACTTTTTTTCTCTTCCTCCATATAAGATGTTACAAGACGTTTGCATTTCATGAATGCATCAACTTGAAGTTATTCTTTTTGGTCTTGCTTTGCAGAGATTTCCCTTGTTCAGGTTTGCGTACTTCATCTTGTGGACTGGAAGTTTCGTTATTTTCCAGTGGATTCTCCATGTTTTTATCTCCGTCGGGTAAAACTTATTCTTTGTCATCGTTTATATCTTACACTAAGTTCTTGATTTGTCTTACATTTCTATTCCTTGATTGATTTAGATGGCCATATCCATTTCTCGACCTGTCGTACCAAATGGCTCCAGTGTGGTAACCCTTCAAAACATTTACATTTATAGAGAAGAAGAATAGATATATTTTGCTATATCAAATGCTTCATTCCCTAGACTGATTTTACCGGATCCGTAATAGTTTAATCCATGCATCTGCAGGTATTTGTTGGTAGCACTCCTGCATCTTCCTTCTTATGCCTTCTATACATTATTCGTCAGAATCATACGCAAATTCACTACCTGAAGTGATTTCAAGTTCAAGAGTTTTTGCCTCGTGAGTCTATGCTCATTTCATTTTGAAGGGTATCAACAATGAAAGAAACAGAAGTGCGAAGAGAAGTTTTTACTCATATGTTTCTAAACTTCAGAAGAGATCAATATAGTCACAGGAGTTTTTAAAACATTCTCAAATCATTTTGTTGCTGTTCCAATTCAATCATGTATAAACCTTTTTCATTTGCCGATGCAACGCAATGGCTTTGTTCTTCTGTTTCAACGAGAGGTGGTTTGTTGTCTCCAGAGATCAACAAAATGGTCAAGTCTTGTGTCTACCAAATGCTTCATCAGCTTGCAAGTGAAGGGCTTGAATTACTAGTCTTCCTCTGTTGAACCAGTTTGGTCAGAGCCTTGTCGATCTGACCAAACACTTCCTCTTTCGAACAATCTCCCTTAATCTTAACTGCTATATCTCGGTACATCGATAACACATCTCTCACATTTCGTTTATGCGTCTTTAATCGCATTTTCACCTTCTCTTCAGTATCATCAAACCGTTGAGTGAGTCTAGCAGCGATTTCTTGAGTCTCTTGAAGAAAATATTGATTTTCCCAGTGACAGGATCTAATCTACGTCCAATTACTTTTTCTACAAGAATATGTTCAGGTACTTCAATTAGAATGAACAAATCAAGCTTAAGTCAAGTTTATTCCACATACTTATCTTCTCCAAACACCTACACATATTCTTCTATCTGTAAATTTTCACACAATTCCAGTTACACCTCACATTCTGAATCAAGTTCCTTATTTAACCACCATCCCAAACATCTTTTCTTCTGAAGATTTGTGAAATTACCCCACATTGAAATTCATTTTGTCCTCTCATTTTTTTGCCAATTGGCCTAAACTACCCTTAACCCAGTAAAAAATAATTACAAACACCTAATAGTCATTTGTATATATCAAAATATTTTTATTAGTTAAAAATAATGTTCAAAAATAATTGTATAGTTTGCTTCTACGGCTTCCAGAATCCACATTCTACGTTTACGGGTCGGTAGATTGTTGGTTCTGCCTAGTAGACTTATATCTACCAAACATAGAATTTGTGTTCTACTACTTGCTCTATGTTCTACACATTTGTAGAGTGTTTATTCCATGATTTGCACTAACAGCTACCAAATCCATAATACGTATTCTACCATTTACCGAGTAGCATAACATGTATTTTCTGCTAATTTAGTTATTAAATTCCCAAAATCTATGATTTAGATATTTTGTTTCCTTACTCGAAAATTTACAAAATATTTTTAAATATTACGTTTTGAATTTTGAATTTTGAATTTTGAGTTTCAAAAACCAATTTAAATTTTGAAAATTTCTAAAATTATAAAAAGTTAGAAGCTTCAAAAAAACTCATATGGTTACAAAATTTCAAAAATTTTATATCTCATACAAATTAACTTTGTTAGAAATTTTTTAAAAAACAATGTTGGTCCACAAATATAGTTTAAAGGAGAAATATATCTTAAATAATTTAGTATAAAATACATGAATGACATATATCACATTATTTTATAAAAAAATATGAGGATTTGTTTTTTAAATTTATTGGGTTTTTGAAAATAAAAATTTGGAATATAATTTAATTCTTACCTTCAAATTCATATTATGTTTTATAAATGTAAGACTTTTTTAGAAATTTTAGAATTTTTACCAATTTAATTTGGCTTTGAAAATTGAAAACTGAAACTGTAATTTATTTGTTAACAAAATTTAATTATTCTTGTTTTAAAGAAAAAAAATGAATTTTTAAGGAATTTTTTGAGATTTATTTCGATTTTTTAAAATTGTTTGAATTTTTTTTAACAAAATTAGAAGATAAAATCGAGTTTTCCCAAAATTATAGCTTAATGGGACTTGTTCATATGGTAGAAGATGTATTGGGACAAAATGAAATTTAAATTGTGGTAATATAGCAAATTTCTCCTTTTTTTTTCTCGCTATTTTTTCGATACACTTATTTTCTCCCAAACACCTACATATTACTTATTTAAGTAAAAAAAATATTTGAATATTTTTTTACACTTCACAATTTTAATCAAGTTCCTTACTTAACTAGCATCCCAAAAACTTTTCTCTTCCCATGTTATGTTTCTTACATATCTTCACCAACACACCTACATATATTCTTTTATTTATATTTGTAATAGTTATTCACACAAAAAATACAAATTCTAATTACACCTCACATTCTGAAACAAGTTCCTTGTTTAATTCTCACCCGTATCTTTCTTTTTCCATCTTTCTTCCATATACTTATCATCCTCCAAACACCTACAAATATATTCTTTTAATTCTATTTGTATGTATAAATTCTAATTAAATCTCACATTCTGAATCAAGTTCTTTACTTAACAAATACCATTTTTACCCTTCTCACTTCCAAATACTTAGCTTTTCCCATACACCTACATCTATTTTTTTATTTATATTTGTAATATATATTCACACACAAACACAAATTCTAGTTACATCCCACATTTTGAATCAATCTTTTCAACTCAAATCTCACGCTTACATACAGATGGGTTATCATGGTATATACAAAAGACCCATCTTCTTATGCCTCTTCATACTACTGCTACACAACATACAGGAGGGCTTGGCATGTAAATAAGAGACACAAGCTAGCCAGCCACCTTCTGCCACCAAACATAGTGGTGAAGCTCCTTAGGGACAGTGGGTGCAACAAGGTTAAAAATGTTTAATTAGCCCATAGCTATAAACATGTTTAGGTGTCTAAAGATTTGATTTGTAAGCCTAGGACATGTTCCAAGTTTCTAATGATTGGATTTGTAAAGCTAAAACATGCTTAAGTTTCTTAGGATTATACTTTGAAGCTAAAAGCATGCTTAAGTCGCTAAAAATTGGCGTTTTAAGATAATTACATATCCAACTTGTTTAATTTGAAGCTAAAAGTGTAAGCAACTTCAAAAAAAAAAAAATCGAACTCAAAAGAGATTTATTGAGATATAAAACTAAGGCAAGGCTCAAATACATGATCCTTAATCGTTGAGATAACTATATTGATCAGATATGTAGTTGTGGCAAATGAGCCGATATGGTACAACCACAGATTCATTGGTACAACATTCCCAGCGTTAGAGAACATTAAAGCAGCTCTTGTGAAGGCTGGTCTTGGAACGCAAGTCAAGGCCACATTGCCTTTTAACGACGATCTCCCTTTCTCCGGTGATTTCCTAACTGAGATCAAAACACTAATGGGCTTTGTCACTCGACTTCTCTCGAAAAAGGCGATTCTCATTACCGTCTTAAGATGGATTATCTATTGGATCTTACGTTACCGTTCCAGATCTAGATACGATCTCCGTCTCTTCCTCATCATCTCCATCATTTTTTCGTGATGCAACAGGGAGATCTCCGGAATTTATCAGCAACTTTTGTGCGGTGTGTCTAGAGGATATGGAAAATGGAGATGAAATTAGAGAACTTAGGAACTGCAACCATGTGTTCCACAACAAGTGCATCTACCGGTGGTTGGATAGTGTTGCAGTGGAGACCAAATGACGTATCCACTATGCAGAACACCGGTCCTTGCTGCTAATATGTCGTGGTATGGTGATTGGCTGGCCAGGAACAAACCTAGTTGGACCGTCGAACGACTTCTATACCTTTACGGAGACGTCAGCGTAAAATATTTTGTTGTAAATTTGTTTTTTAAATCATTTTTTCTTCTATCCCATTTATATTTGATTTTACTAGGAAAGATGATGATGATTTAATAGAATTTTAGTATTTTAGTGAAAAGTGGTCGATATTATAAATTGGATTTTGAAGAGTTAGCAAGTCGTGCTTCAAGGGAAATTGTGTTTGAATGTAACCACAAATGGATTTTGAATTACTTGAGGAAAAGGATTGGTTGGAAAGAGATTATCTGCCTAGAGAAATTCCTCTTTTACAACTTTTATTGCTTCACATAGTTTATATCAATGATATAATGCGTTTTTGGCGCATTCTAACCCTTGTTTTGTAGGTTTTTATCGAGTCTTTCACTCTCTATCGAGTCATTCTAGGTATAAAAGTGGCTGGAAACAAGGATTGGAGCTTGCGGATTGGATTTGGCGAAAAAGGATGAAATATGGATCTTTTTAGAATATTCTGGAGGAAAGGAGCACCCGTCCCAGAAGAGGGAGCACCTGCTCCCAGCAGATCCACTTATGGAAATTTCATTAAACCTAATTCTAAAAACCCTATCTTTGGGCCAGCCGCCGTGGGCCTTTAAATAGGTTTTTCTCTGGATCTTTTGAGAGGATCACGCAGACAACACACATCAGAAACACAGAGAGAGAGAGAGAGAGAGAGAGAGAGAGAGAGAGAACGAAATCGCAAGTGAGAGAGAGAGATTTGAGACTTGTTTTGAGAGTTGTAAGCTTGGAGATTTGTCTTTCACGTTTTCCTGTTGAAGTCTTCTTAAACCCTAATCTTTTTACCTTGATTCAATGAAGTTTCTATTCTCTTTTGCTGCTGTTGTTTGTTTAATCATGAGCGAGTAATCCACTAGTTAGGTCAAGGGTTCGATGGGATTAGAGAATCATAACTAAGCATAGATAGGTTTTGAAACATCACTTGATATCTCCATCTATAGTCGATCGTATTGCCTAGACTAGATTGATCACCTAGTCTTTGATTTTAGGTTGAATTCACTCATCAAAAGTGTTGTGAATTCCTGGAATTGACTTAGATGGGCGAGTTATCTTTAGCCAACGACAGTTGAAGTTAAAGCAACTCGTGAACAAATCAACCCTAATCGTTTAATGCTCTTCATTCTTTGTAACCTCAAACGACAGTTTAGGGTGTTAGATTGTTTGTTGAAGTAGTTGATGCCACGACAGTGGGTCCTCTTGAATCTATGGTTGAGTTCTAGATTGGTTCATAACTTGATAACCTGAATAATTGCTTGGTTTTGATATCCTAATCCCTGAGAATTATCCCTTGACCTAACACGCCTTTCCATTTATTGATTTACAAACAAAATTTACATTTATTTGCTTTGGTTAATTGTGACACTTAAACCTCTTTTGATCGCTTAGCTGAAATTGTGTTCCATAGAATTAGAGTGTATTGTTGGTCCCTTAACGAATCTATACTATTTCTATATCGATTTAGTGAACCTAGGTTTTAATCTTATAAAACAACAAAAGGACTTTCATCAAATTGGCGCCGTTGCGACGGGGACCAACTCGATACCTCTAATTTTCATTTACGATTTTAGACTAAGCACTAATCTCGTTTTTTGTTTCTCTTGTGTGTGTTTCAGGTGTATGAACTCAAGGACAACAAGGAGAAATCTTCAAACTCCCCTCGTCACTCTGAGTAACCCTGAGCTTGCGAGACTAGAACGAAAAAATAGACGACAAAAGCCTAATCCCACTGATATGGGCGATCAAGGCGACAACAACATGGCAGCTGAGCTGCAAAGGCTGCAAGAGCAGATTGCTCAAATGCAACAGCAGCACGTGCGCGAACAGCAGCGAAAACATGCGCGTGAACAGCAGCGTGCAATAGGGGATATGGACAATCCCCACGTTTTCTATCGGAACCGAGCTGCTATAGTTCCCCCTGCTGTTGAACGGAATGATTATGAGATCAAACCGCAGATGATATCGCTGGTTAAGCAACATTTGTTCCATGGGCTGCCTGCTGAAATTCCGATGGACCATATAGAAAACTTCGAGGAGATCTGCTCCACGATGAGTTCTAATGGGATGAACCCGGATTTCCTAAAGTGCAAGCTATTCCCCTTCTCACTCGCGGATAAGGCTTTGCGTTGGCTTTCTCTCTACCTGCTGGATCCATTACTACTTGGGCACAATGTAGAGCCGCGTTTCTGGATCACTTCTATACGAAGACAAAAACCGCGAGTTTGAGGAACAAAATCTCCTCGTTCCAACAACATTCAGGAGAGTCCTTCTGTGAGGCATGGGAACGGTTCAAAGAGTATAAAAGGGAGTGCCCACACCATGGTTTCACTGATGTGAATCTGCTTAGTATCTTCTACGATGGTGTTGACTGGGACTATAGGAATGCACTGAATGCTGGTAGCGATGGTGATTTTATGACCAGGACCAGAGATGGTGCATATAAGCTGATTGAGAATTTGGCTGTAAGTTCAAGCAACAAGTCCCAGGAGTATGACGGGACTATGAAATCCAATGGAATGGATTCCACCAAGATCGATGACCTTACAGCCAAGATCAACTTGTTGCTCAAAGCAAACCAAAGGATGGTTCACTTTGCAGATGAGAATGGTGAAACACTCGCTGAGGAGATGGTTGAGGAAGGAGACAGTGATCAGCAGGAGGTTATTTTTGTGAATGGTCAAGAGTTTATACGAAACCGTGGGTTCAACCAAAATTACAAGAGTCACCCAATTTCTCCTATAGGAGTACGAATATTGAGAACCCACAGGACCAAAAGTTTACCCACAACAAACCGGCCCCCAGAACCAGAAGCCTCAGGAACAAATTTTCCAAAAGACCTACCCTCAAAATTTCCAAGGAAAGACGTTCCTCCTTTTTCAGGGTCAGAAAACGCAATTCTCTAACTTTTAAGCTCCTGCGAGCTCCGGGAGTAATTCTCAGGATGAGTTGAAAGGTATGATGCAGCAGATATTGACAAACCAGCAGAAGTTCGCCACTGAGATCAACACGAAGGTGGATGGTATGTACTTGGACCTTAATGATCGGCTTGAGGCGGTTTGCAACCACGTGAAGAAACTCGACACTCAGGTTGCTCAAACAGCTGATGCAATAAAAAGGCCACAAGGAGTGCTGCCTGGTAAGCCGGATACAAACCCCAAAGAGTTTGTAAATGCCATAGAACTGAGAAGTGGAAAAGTTTTACCAGCAGTCGTAAAGACAGAAACTGCAAACTGCCCAGAAGGAGCACCTGCTCCAACAGAGGGAGCACCTGCTCCGGAAATAGAAGAGGATGAAGACGTTTCTGAATCAACTTCTAAGCTATTAAAGCCAAATGAGATTATTGATAAGGTTCGTTCTCGTGTTTACAGGCCCCCTGTCCCTTACCCAGTACCTCCAAGGAAGTCGCAGAAGGATTTGGAGGAGGCAAAATGTAAGGAGATGTTACAAGATTTGACGGTTAAGCTGACATTGGCATACGCGATTCAGATGATGCCGTCCATGAAAAAGTACGTTAAGGGCTTGGTTACTGGACGGATTCCTTCAGAGCAGAGGGCCATGGTTGTAATTAAGAATTGTAGTGCTGTGCTACAAAACAAGGCCATTAAAATGCAAGAGGACCCAGGTAAGTTCGTGCTTTCTGTTGATATTACCCTGTGCGATTTGCTTGTTCTTTGTGTGATTTAGGGTCCAGCGTGAACCTCATGCCCTATTCGGTTGCAAGGAAGCTCGAGTACACAAAATTTAAACCAACACGAATTTCATTAGTGTTTGCTGACAGATCTATTAAGTTGCCTGTAGGAATTTTGGAAGATTTGCAGGTCAGGATTAGGAACATTTTCATCCCAGCAGATTTCGTGGTGTTGGAATTGGACGATGAACCAAAGGACCCCCTGATTTTGGGACGTCCTTTCTTGCGCACAACTGGTGTGATCATTGATGTAAAGAATGGAACCATTGGTCTCCACCTGGGAGACATTATCATAGATTTCGAGATGGATCGGATGTTGAAGAAACCAACCATTGATGGGCAAACTTTTGCCATTGAGGATAACCTTGAAATCTCAGAAGAAGAAATTAAAGAGATACTTGCTGATGACCCCTTGGATGTTGCGTTGACAAAAGCTGAAAGTGAACATGGGTATTTGAGTGAGGACGCTGTTGGTTTCGCAAGGATGTTGGATTCTGGGCAAATGGAAAAATCAACAGACTTTTTGAGACTTGAAACAGAGGGAGAAGACGGAGCACCTGCTCCTGGGAACTCTGTTAATGACCCTTGGAGCTAGGTGAAAGCTCCAAAACTTGAGCTCAAAACCTTACCAGATGGGCTAAAGTACGCGTTCCTCGGCCCCAACTCTACATATCGTGTTATTATTAATGCTGATTTGAATAATGTGGAAACCGCCTTTCTTTTATGCGAGCTTAGGAAGTATAGGAAAGCTTTAGGTTATTCGCTAGATGACATCCCTGGAATCTCACCTGATTTATGCATGCATAGGATACATTTAGAGGATGAATCTAGAACTTCTGTAGAACACCAAAGGAGGCTGAACCCGAATTTGAAAGATGTTGTTAAGAAAGAGATCATGAAATTACTAGAAGCTGGAGTCATTTATGCAATATCTGATAGTAATTGGGTAAGTCTTGTGCATGTAGTGCCTAAGAAAGGCGGAATCACTGTGATCGCCAATGATAGGAACGAATTGATACCCACTAGGGCTGTCACAGGACATAGGATGTGCATAGATTATAGAAAGTTAAATGCAGCAACTAGGAAGGATCATTTTCCCTTACCATTCATTGATCAAATGCTCGAAAGACTAGCTAACCACCCTTACTACTACTTTTTAGACGGTTATTCAGGTTTCTTTCAGATTCCCATTCACCCGGATGATCTGGAGAAGACAACCTTCACGTGTCCCTATTGCACCTTTGCGTACCGCAGGATGCCATTCGGATTATGCAATGCCCCAGCTACTTTTCAAAGGTGCATGATGTCTATCTTTACTGATTTGATTGAAGATATTATGGAGATTTTCATGGATGACTTCTCCGTCTATGGGAGCTCTTTTTCTGTGTGTCTGTCTAATCTATGCAGGATGTTACAACGCTGTGAGGAGAAGCATCTTGTACTAAACTGGGAGAAGTGCCATTTCATGGTTAGGGATGGAATAGTTCTGGGTCATCGAATTTTAGAAAAGGGTATTGAGGTTGACCGAGCAAAGGTTGAGGTGATGATGAGTTTGCAACCGCCGGATTCAGTTAGAGGGATACGAAGTTTCCTTGGTCATGCGGGCTTCTACAGACATTTCATCAAGGATTTTTCAAAGATAGTGAGACCGCTCACTCAGCTCTTGTGTAAGGAGACCAAGTTTACGTTTGATGGAGCTTGCCTTGAGGCATTTCACATGATAAAAGGAGCATTGGTGAGTGCACCCATTGTTTAACCGCCAGATTGGGATCTACCATTTGAGGTTATGACGGATGCTAGTGATTATGTTGTGGGAGCAGTTTTGGGGCAAAGGAAGGACAAAAAGCTCCACGTAATCTATTACTCTAGCCGGACTTTGGACGAAACTCAATGTAAGTATGCTACGACTGAGAAGAAACTCATGGCTGTTGTCTTCGCCTTTGAGAAATTCAGGTCGTATCTTGTTGGCTCAAAGATCATTGTTTATACCGACCACGCTGCTTTAAAATATTTGCTCACCAAGAAGGATGCGAAACCGAGGCTTTTGAGATGGATTCTTCTGCTCCAAGAGTTTGATATACAAATTGTTGACAAGAAAAGGACTGAGAACGGAGTTGCTGATCATCTATCTCGCATGAAAATTGATGTGAGGTATCTCTTGATGACACACTTCCTGATGAACATGTTTATGCGGTTAGATCAATGTGGTCCAAACCCTTTACAATTAAGGAGGTCCGTTCATATGGAGCCGTGGTGTTGCTGGACGCCAAAGGCAACGAGTTTGTGGTCAACGCTCAGAGGCTTAAGTTGTACCTTGCTGAGACGAACGAAGCCAAAGGAGGATTCATCCCCTTAGGCGATGCACCAAAAGCCTAAACGGCTAATCAAGTCAAGCTAAAGACTTTAACCAAGCGCTTGGTGGGAGGCAACCCACCGGTATATTTTTTAACTTTTTCAATTTGATTTCTTTTGTTACTAACCGTGATTTCAATCTCTGAGTTTTTTTAAAAAAAATTTTGTTGTGGAATACGCAAGGAGGATCGATCGATCACCTTAGCTAGATCGATCGATCCGAAGTGAGAAGTTCAACATGCATTCCAGCGGTCTAGGTCAGGATCGATATGAACATCGATCTGCCTCCGAGTTTAAACCAGAAGGAGCCGGATCGATCGATCTCTTCGGGTGGATCACTCGATCCATGAAGAAGAGGTCCTGAGCCAACCCAGCGGTCAACCTCAGGATCGACTCAGCAGATCGATCCGAATTCCAGAGAGCACCTGCTCCCCAACACAGAACACCTGCTCTCCGATACAGAGCACCTGCTCTCCAGGGTAAAATTCGAAATTCGGATTCAGGCCCACCAAGAGGTAAGTATTTCCATGAACACTTTTTCTTTTATGCATTTTCATTTTCTTTTCTTCCTTTTTCTCACACTCTCTTTTCTTATTCACACACCAAGACAGTGTGAAGTAAGTTTGGGGAGAGTTGCTACTAATATCGTTTATTTTGGATGTTTTTCTAGTTTCTTATGTCCTATTTTGAGTCTTTCTTTTCGTTGGTTTTATCGAGTCAAGACTTTGTAGGGAATTAGGACTTTATCTTATGATGATCTTTGAACTATCTATGTTTAACTTTCTCTCTAGTGACCATTTCTTCAGAGCATGGGTACAAGGAACAGCTGGAACACTTCGACACACTATTTTCCAGGTTTCATATTGACCGAAAATTCCTCTCGCTATTGGCACTAGATTAGGGAAACGAATCATATTCAGGACTCTTTATTCTTTTTATCACTCTTGTTGTTCCTGAATAGCTAGCTCATTTTTAGTTAGTATCCTCCTTAACCCTAACCTCTTTTCAATCCCCTTGCATTCTTGTTACTTCATTTTCATATGTGCAGCATATGCGCAAAAAGGCCGGAGAGAATTGGGTCGACATTGCCTTTAAATCACTCTTTCTGAAGAATGAGAGCACTGATTCCCAAAAGGAGCACGTGCTCCTATTTTCAGAAGATGGTTTTACAACAAGGTGGAACAAAAATCCACGAAGGAGGAACGATATTGATGAGCTCCAATTGGGTATGTACAACAATTCTGATATTTTCGTGCTTGGGAGACATTCACTTGTAAGAAAACCCTCTTCATCATCATTGATTCAAAAAAAAAAAAAAAAACCCGATGATGAAGGGTGGTAAAATTTGTAAATTAGAATATGTCTCTCTGCACAGCGAGTGTACCCAAGGTGGACGATGGCAACATGAATTGGTTAGAGAAATTTGGAGAAGAAAGAGTGGTTTAGAGAATGTGGATATCAACGTACCCGTTCTCTCTTGCAATTTTGTGCAATATCCTGCATCCACTACGAAACATTGGGTAACCCTTAAACACTTTAAACACTTTGAACTCCACCTCTAAATGGCCTTAAACCCTTTAGCGTTGTCTACCCTAAATGGTGCCTTTAGCGAGACCCTCACGCAAACTTTGAATGCGTTGAGTTTGTGTTTGGGAAATGGAAATTGGTTGAGAAATGTGTTGAGGAGTTTTGGTAAAGCTTTGTTATTCGTAATTTGGATTATGTGGTTTGCAGATTGAGGGTTTTAAACTCGGTTCACTGAGGATAAAAGAGTTCCCGTGTTTTCAAACCTTTCCCTTTCACTTGGTCTCGAATTTGTTTGAGGACAAACAAAGATCTAAGTCTAGGGGAATTGATATAATGCGTTTTTGGCGCATTCTAACCCTTGTTTTATAGGTTTTTATCGAGTCTTTCACTCTCTATCGAGTCATTCTAGGTATAAAAGTGGCTGGAAACAAGGATTGGAGCTTGCGGATTGGATTTGGCGAAAAAGGATGAAATATGGATCTTTTTAGAATATTCTGGAGGAAGGGAGCACCCGTCCCAGAAGAAGGAGCACCTGCTCCCAGCAGATCAACTTATGGAAATTTCATTAAACCTAATTCTAAAAACCCTATCTTTGGGCCAGCCGCCGTGGGCCTTTAAATAGGTTTTTCTCTGGATCTTTTGAGAGGATTACGCATACAACACACATCAGAAACACACACACAGAGAGAGAGAGAGAACGAAATCACAAGTGAGAGAGAGAGATTTGAGACTTGTTTTGAGAGTTGTAAGCTTGGAGATTTGTCTTTCACGTTTCCTTGTTGAAGTCTTCTTAAACCCTAATCTTTTTACCTTGATTCAATGAAGTTTCTATTCTCTTTTGCTGCTGTTGTTTGTTTAATCATGAGCGAGTAATCCACTAGTTAGGTCAAGGGTTCGATGGGATTAGAGAATCATAACTAAGCATAGATAGGTTTTGAAACATCACTTGATATCTCCATCTATAGTCGATCGTATTGCCTAGACTAGATTGATCATCTAGCCTTTGATTTTAGGTTGAATTCACTCATCAAAAGTGTTGTGAATTGCTGGAATTGACTTAGATGGGCGAGTTATCTTTAGCCAACGACAGTTGAAGTTAAAGCAACTCATGAATAAATCAACCCTAATCGTTTAATGCTCTTCATTCTTTGTAACCTCAAACGACAGTTTAGGATGTTAGATTGTTTGTTGAAGTAGTTGATGCCACGACAGTGGGTCCTCTTGAATCTATGGTTGAGTTCTAGATTGGTTCATAACTTGATAACCTGAATAATTGTTTGGTTTTGATATCCTAATCCCTGAGAATTATCCCTTGACCTAA
This sequence comes from Arabis hirsuta, assembly GCA_964056655.1. Taxonomy (NCBI): domain Eukaryota; kingdom Viridiplantae; phylum Streptophyta; class Magnoliopsida; order Brassicales; family Brassicaceae; genus Arabis; species Arabis hirsuta. The sequence continues at coordinate 26,107,449 of OZ053308.1, forward strand.
CGCCTTTCCATTTATTGATTTACAAACAAAATTTACATTTATTTGCTTTGGTTAATTGTGACATTTAAACCTCTTTTGATCGCTTAGCTGAAATTGTGTTCCATAGAATTATAGTGTATTGCTGGTCCCTTAACGAACCTATACTATTTCTATATCGATTTAGTGAACCTAGGTTTTAATCTTTGAAACCGGTAAAAGGACTTTCATCAATCAACAAAGAGATATTCTTGATAGAATTGAGATTTATGAGATGATTTGTATGTTTTGGTTTCAATTTGTATGGTAGGTGGACATTCACTTTGATAAAAATCTACTATGGGGTATAATTTAACCATCATGTTGTGACTATGTCATATTTTATAATCAAGTTCCTTACCTACCATCAGAAATATTTTTCTTTTTCCGTCTTTCTTCCATATACTTATCTTCCCCCAAACACATGTGTATGTTCTTCTATTTATATTTGTAATATATATTCACACACTAATACATAAATTCTAATTACATCTCACCATATAAATCAATTTTCACCCAAGTCTCACGCGTATAGACAGATGAGTTACCAACTTCTTCATCTTCTCCTTCGAGTTCCTCACAAACCATTCTCTTCGTGATGTAGCGGAGAGATCTCTGGAATTGACCATTGACAATGTGCGGTGTTTCTCGATGATCTGGGAGACGGAGATGAGGTCAAACGTCATGTTCCACCGCGAGTGCATCTACTAGTTGATGGATTATGAGGTTGCGGCGGAGAATCACTAGATGTGTCCACTCTTTTAGACACTATATTTAGGTCTTGATTTTTATTTAGTTTTTATTTAGGTTTTCATGTTTATCATCCAGTTTTTGATTAAGACTTGAGAGAGAAGAGATTAGGAGAGCTTTTAGGAGATTTCAGACTTTCAGACTTCATCGATCTAAACTCTCTGTATCACTTACTCTATCTCTTTTATGCAATTTATTTCATTCATTATGATTTCATCATCTATGTCTGAGTAGTTTTGCTTGTTAGGTTTAGGGTGATTCAATGGTTTGATGAGAAATTGTTAGGATTGAAACCCTGTTAGGATTTATCTTTATGTTAACAATCTTTGCTGCTACTACAACGTTGAATGGTGATTGGTTGGCCAGGAATGAACCTAACTAGACTGTTGGATCACATCTCTATCTATTCGGAGATGATGACATATAATATCTTGTCCTTTGGGTTTCTTCTATCCCATTTTTATTTGATGTTACTTGAATCGATGATGATTCAATAAAATTTTAGTGAAAAGTGATCGATATTGTACATTAGACTCTGAGAAGTTAGCGAGTCGTGCTTCAAGGGTAAATGTGTATGTTTGTACCCACAAATGGACTTTGCATTACTATTGGAAAATGTTTGGTTGGAGAGGGACTATATCAACGTAAAGATAATTTTGATCGGAATGAAATTTATGAGATGATTTGTTTATTTTGATTTTGATTCAGTCTTAATAGATGGACATTTTCTTTTGAAAAAGTTGTGGACATTCACCTTGAGAACAATCTATTATCCCTAAAATTTTAGTTAAAGGTTTTTTTCATTAAAATCTTTTAGTCGAGAGATTTTTATATTAATAATTTAGTTGAATGGTTTAATATTGATCAAACAATACATGATGAGTTTTTTAATTTATTTTTGTTATATCTATTTAGCAAAAACGAAAATTATAATTACATCAAACCTCCATAAATTAATATTCTATAAATTAATAATCATCATAAATTAATATTTTTTCTTGTTCCGAGTCGGGCCAATGTAAAAATTAACAAAATTCGATAAGAATATAAGATAATAAATTTTTTGAAACTCCTATGTAACATATAGCCCCAATAATAGTATATATTAATAATTATGTATAATATACATATACAAGTATGGTAATGTAATAAAATATGGTTTCAGTGATTTTTATTTTATTTATTACATTAAAAACTTTTATTATTGTTTCATTGATATCCAAAACTTGTGAAAAAATTATAGACACGATAATCGATTCTTTACACATAACTCTTTTCAAATGTATTGTAATATATATCGTTTCTACTTTATCATCAACATTAAAAATAATAATCATGCTTTCTTCTAAATTTTGTACTTAATAACATGTATCATTTTATATGAAGAATATATTATGATATTAACATTAATTCTATTGCGATAATTAAAAATATAAATCATAATCTCAAGTTAATGCATATATTTTTATAAATGGATTTAATTAAATTCTTTAAAACAACATCATTTGATCTTTTTTAAAAGAATTATTACTTAAAATAGATATCTTTCTATAAATTAATAATTATTAATTTATTAATTAATTAATATTTCTCTAAGTTAATAAAATATCAAAATCCCAACATTATTAATTTATAGAGGTTTTACTGTATCTTCTCCCAAACACCTTTGTACATATAATTATTTACAAAACATATAATTATTTACAAAACATAAATTATAATTGCACACCTCACATTCTGAAGGAAGTTCTTTACTTAACCTCATCTCAAATACCCTTATTTACCCTTCTTTCTTCTACACAGAAAGATGTGGAGGGCTTGGCATGTAAATGGGGGGGACACAAGCGAGCCACCCTCTGCCACCAAACATAGTGGTAAAGTTCTTCAGAGACAGTGAGTACAACAAGGTTAAACGACTTGAATCTGACCCTAGCTAATCACCATGTTGTGATTATGTCATATTTTATAATCAGATAGAGGTGATGAATGTGGTTGAATATCTCTCATCAAATATAGCCCATACGTCTCAACAATTCAATATAGTCACCACAGTTTTATTTTATTACAATCGTTTTGTTGTTGTTGCAATTCAATCATGTATAAACCTTTTTATTTGCCGATGCAACACAATGGCTGTATTCTTCTGTTTCAACCAGAGATTGTTTGTTGTCTCCAGAGATCATCAAAATGGTCAAGTCTTGTGTCTACCAAATGCTTCATCAGCTTGCAAGTGAAGGGCTTGAATTACTAGTCTTCCTCTGTTGAACCAGTTTGGTTAGAGCCTTATCGATCTGACCAAACACTTCCTCTTTCGAACAATCTCCCTTAATCTTAACTGTTATATCTCGGTACATCGATAACACATCTCTCACATTTCGGTTATGCGTCTTTAATCGCAGTTTCACCTTCTCTTCGGTATCATCAAACCGTTGAGTAAGTCTAGCAGCGATCTCTTGGGTCTCTGGAGGAGAATACTTCAAGTGATAGATCTTCCCAGTGACAGGATCTAATCTACGCCCAATTACTCTTTCAACAAGAATATCTTCAGGTACTTCAAGTAGAATGAACAAATCAGGCTTGAATCCAAATCTCTCGAGAGATTTTGCTTGCGATGAACTCCTCGGATATCCGTCTAAAAGCCATCCGTTATGCTTCGACAAAGCTTCTTTCACCATCTTTACAAGTATTTCATTAGGAACCAATTCTCCTCTCTCCATATATTCTTTTGCAAGTCTTCCGTTTTCGCTACCCGAATTGATTTCAGCTCGAAGCAAATCTCCGGCTGAGATATGTACTAAACCGTATTTCTGAGTAATGAGCTCGCATTGTGTACCTTTACCTGAAGCTGGAGCTCCTGATATAATGATTCTCAGAGGCTCCGCTTCTTCCGCCGCCACAGCCATAACCTGAAACTTAGTGGCGGTTTGCTTCCGGCGAAGAGAGAGTACAGCGTTTCGGGTGGAAGAAAAAGACGACCGCGAAACCGATTTGTTAAAGCCGGTGCTGCAGCAGAGTGACTTCGAAGGAGAGACACGTGGCGGACACAGAGTCATCGCCGGAGAATTCACACAACTCGCCGCCATATCCCTTTCCTCTCCCCTGAAGCTAAAAAAGCACAACAAAGTTGAAATTTTGCTAAATTTGTTACAACATTTTAGCTTTTTTTTGTTTCTCTGATTGTAATTTGGAATTCCATAACTTAATTCCAGAATAACGAATTCGAATCACATACATAAATCAAAAAACGTCGAACAAACTACAAAAATTAGATAAAAATTACAAAAATCAGATCTGAAAAGATCTCAATATATACGATCGATCATCAATCATCGAAGGTCTAAGAAAAACCCAAGATACTCTAAGCTTTGAAGAAGATCTAACGATACGGCTCGATTACAAAGTACACTCAAACATAAGCATATGATAAATATAATCTCGTTAAGTAATAGTAACAGAAAGAAGATTTACCACTTGCAATAGTCTCAGAATCTGACGGCGAAACAAGAGCAAATCCGGGAGATTAGCCGGCGGAGAGGGAGGTTGTAATTTCTCCGGTATCTCTAGTTTTATTCACAGCGACATGTAAATATTTACGAAATTACCCCTTTAGAATAGCGTAAACTTAAAATTAAACCCAATTACTATGAATAAATTATCAGATGACCCCATAAAGATTTTTTAATTTTCAAAATAGGTCCAAAGCCTCTACTACAATACAACGGTCAAAAGGAACTTGACGCCTCCTGAATTTTGAATCCACTCTCTCACTTTCTCTCTCTGAGATCGTTGGCCTCGCACTAGCTTTTGGATGCTGTGATTCAAGGTTAGATTTGATTATATGTTCGTTTCTAAGTTGTACTTGCTCGATTCGTGATCGGTTTCAATGGAGTATTTGCGAGTTTCGACTAGTCAGTAATCATCTCGTAACTTCCTCGCACGATTTCTTTGAAATTTCGCTACCGTAATCTGTATTTGAGTTTGAATTTGGCCATCGATTTTGAGATCTCAATCGGTTTCCGCATTAGGATCCGAGTAGATTTCGGTTTCAATTTGTGTGTTGCTGATGTACGGACGGATTTATGAAGTGATCGCTATTCAAAATCTGCAGATCGTGAAATTACCATTGATCATGGATACACACTCGCTGAAATCTGTCTCAGATTTGCCTGGAAATTTCCGTTCAGCTTTTAGTTTCAGGTAATATCACTTTTAACTTGAGATTTCGTTTTCATATTGTAGTGATCTTGTTGCTAATCTAATGCTCGTTTCAGATGTATAATGATACTACAAGGAATGGTTGCATAAATGTTATCTAAAACTTTCCTTTGTGTTGCTTCTGGCTCGTTTGTCTTCAGATACTTCAACTCGCTGCAGAGCGAATGCTTTCCACTTTGCTTTCACTCCGATATCAACATGGTTATCTCAGCGCCAACGGGAAGTGGTAAAACCGTACTTTTTGAGCTAAGCATTTTGAGGCTCCTTTCCAAGTCTATCTCTAAGGAAGGAAGGTTTCTCCATGCTAAAGGAGCTCTTAAAACAGTAAGCTTTTGTGGATGGGATTTTCTGAATGTTTGATGCCTTTGTTCTTACAACAAACAAAGGCATTCAAGGCTTTAGTACAGGAGAAGCTGGATGCTATTTATAAGTTTATTTTTGGTTTCTCCTACCTTTGTTGTCAAGGTTTACATATCTCCATCCAAGGCTTTAGTACAGGAGAAGCTGCGTGATTGGAATCAAAAGTTTAATTCATGGGGAATCAGTTGTTTGGAGCTGACAGGTGATAATGAAACATACAGCACAAGGAATATACAAGACGCTGATATTATCTTGACTACACCTGAGGTCAGATATCAAATTTTTCTTCTTGTCTTTATTTACCGATGGGAACTTGTTTGCTGCTTCAGATTTCTCCCAATGCTTTTAGCTGGAACACAAGAAATATATGAGATTTCATTCTGTATTGACACCAAATGCTTGTTTGTATCTCCTCTAGTATCACTGTAGTTTACATGTTTTCCTGCAGAAATTTGATGCAGTGAGTCGTTACCGCGTTACCAGTGGAGGCTTAGGTTTTTTCAGTGATATATCACTTGTACTCATTGATGAAGTTCACCTGCTGAATGATCCACGTGGAGCTGCTCTCGAGGCAATAGTTAGTAGAATAAAGATTCTTTCGAGCAATCACGAACTAAGGTCTAGTCCTTTAGCCTCCGTACGTCTTCTGGCTGTCTCAGCTACTATCCCAAACATTGAGGATCTAGGTACAATATAGCTCACAATTCTAGTCATATTCTGCGGATTGTGTTATTATTATTATTTTTTGTGTGGCTAACTTGCTTCGAAAGTAAAAATAAAAGACTTGTCAAACAACTGAAGTGGTAACACTTATTCAATTACTGCAGCGGAATGGCTCAAGGTTCCTACCGCAGGAATTAAGAGGTACCTATGGATTGATTTTCAGAGAAATATGCCCTTATGTTGGGAAATGTTTTCAATTTCTTCATTGTTTCCCTTCCCATGTTCTATAGGTTTGGCGAAGAAATGAGACCTGTTAAGTTGACAACTAAAGTTTTTGGTACATTTCGCATCTCGAAAGCCAATATTATGACTTTTTTGGGTTTGAATATTAAGATGCTCGTGTTGATGAATTTCGTTAGCTGTTGATGACATTCCTGTTTTTATGAATTATAAGAACATGCAAACTGTCTTTTCTGTACAGGTTATGCGGCTGCCAAGAATGACTTCCTCTTTGAAAAGGTATACAGTTTCTGCTTCTTAGTACTCGATAGCCTTAGCACCTCTTTTCTCTTTCGTAGATACATCAACTAAATCCAGTCTTGTTTTCCTTTCTTTGATCTTCTCATATCCAGCGCCTCCAGAACTATATTTATGGTAAGCACCTATTATCATGATATTCTTCTGTTATTGACGTCTTGCTTAGGTTGTAACTTACACCACTCTGTTGAGGAAACCTATGAATTTGTAGACATTCTAATGCAATACTCGAAAGGAAAATCTGCCTTAGTTTTCTGCTCGACACGAAAAGGCGCTCAAGAGGCTGCACAAATGCTTGCTCAGACTGCAATGACCTATGGCTACTCAAATCCATTTATTAAAAGCAGAGAACAGCTGGAACGGTTAAGGGAGGCTTCGCCAATGTGCAGTGACAAACAAATGCAATCTTATATTCTCCAAGGCGGTATGGTCTGTTTGACTCTTTTAAGCTTGTTGATCGTACCTTTGATTCATCATTGTTCTGCAAGCTGAATAGAACCGTAATGTCCCAATTAGTTGGTTATCACAATGGTGGTCTTTGCCAAAAGGACCGCAGCCTCGTAGAAGGTCTCTTCCTTAGTGGAGATATCCAAGTTATTTGCACGACCAACACTCTTGCTCATGGAATCAACCTGCCTGCACATACAGTCGTCATAAAATCAACTCAACATTTGTACGTCTCTGCGTACATAATTTCATTATCATTTGGAATTTAAATTAGTACATACGGACATTTTTTCCTTCAGCAACAAGGAAAAAGGTCACTACATGGAATATGATCGTTCCACACTACTACAGGTACGTTATTCGAGCTTGTGTAGTAGTTGACTAGATGTAATATTTCAGTCTGATTATCTGCAAAGGTCACTGGAATATAGAAGTAATCTCTCTTTTCTAGATGTGTGGCAGGGCTGGTCGGCCTCCATTTGATGACACAGGAATGGTTATTATTATGACTAGAAGAGAGACGGTTATTTACTGCAACTTTTCTAAGTTCCCAAATCCCTTACTTTAATTTTACTTTGATCTTATGTTGTCTACTTATGATTTATTAAACGATTACAGGTCCATCTATATGAGAATCTCTTGAATGGCTGCGAGGTTGTTGAATCACAGTATGTATTCGCCAGTAAACTTCTGTTTTTCGAACCCTTAACTATTTGTTATTTGTTAACCTCAAGAAATATTCTTCTGTGATTCTTGTTTCAGATTGCTGCCATGCTTAATAGAGCACCTAACCGCAGAAATAGTTCAACTTACTGTCTCGGACGTTACACGGGCAATTGAGTGGATGAAGTGCTCATACCTGTATGTCAGAATGAAAAAGGCACGTTCATATGTTCTCTCAATATTTTTTTCTGGCAACTTGTTTATTATCATATAATATATGGTATAACTAACTTTAAAGTTCGTATGGACAGAATCCGGAGAACTATGCTATTAAGAAAGGAATTCCTAAAGATCGAGTAGAGAAGCATTTGCAAGGTGCCCTAGTGACTTAGTTAGTTTCCTCATTTTTCCCTTTTGAAGTTCTCATTTGTCCTTGTTCATACCAGAGCTTTGCCTTCAGAAGATCAATGAGCTGTCACAGTACCAGATGATCTGGACAGACACAGACGGTTTTGTTTTGAAACCAGAAGGTATTGAGATTTATGATTTTGCATATCTAAGAGTTCAAGTATAATTCACTCTGGTTATTTTGTGTAGAGCCCGGAAGGCTGATGACGAAGTATTATCTAAAGTTTAACACAATGAAGTACATTATCAATGCGCCACCGGGCTATAGCTTGGACGAGGCTCTTCATATTGTATGCCGTGCTGAAGAGATATCTTGTAAGTCAAATCTGCTTTGGTACATAACTCTTTTTACTTGATGTATAAACTAATTTCGTTTATCTGGAAAAATGAAGGGATACAGCTCAGACGCAATGAGAAGAAAACCTTAAATGATGTAAATGCAGATAAAGAAGGGCGGCTCAGATTCCACATCAACGATAATAAAGGAAAGCGGAAAAAACGCATCCAAACCAGAGAAGAGAAACTATTTGTTCTTGCAAATGATTGGTTGACTGGGGATCCTTCAATCCATGATTTATCCATGACTCAGGTCCACCAATATCATATTTATGGCTCCATTTATCACTTGATCTCCCTTACTTCTTAGCTCTGCATCTGAACATTGGATCTTTTGTCTCAGGACGCTAACTCGATATGCTCTAATGGATCCAGAATTGCCAGATGCATGAAAGAGTACTTTATATACAAAAAGAATTATAAAGGAACAATTAGCTCAACTCTTCTAGCAAAATCACTCTATCAAAAGCTCTGGGACGACAGTCCATATTTGCTGAAACAATTGCCTGGCATTGGAATGGTTACAGCAAAGGTTTAATCTCTGTCTGCTTTTTATAGTCTCGTTCACTGCACCTTACCTTTTCCTCATGCTTCAATGAAGTTTTTTTCTCTTGGTAACTTTTGTCTGAATACACTCTTTTGCTAGGCGCTTCATTCGATGGGAGTCAGGTCATTTGAAGCTCTTGCTGAAGCTGATCCGAGAAGGATAGAGATTGTTACGGGTCGAAAATATCCTTTTGGAAATCATATCAAGGAATCTCTATCTACCCTACCTCCAAAAGTAGAGATAAAGGTCGAGGAAGTTGAATGTCAGAAGCAAGGGGTATCTAAACTAACGGTCACATTGACACGACTTTCACAACCTCTCCAATCGACAAAACGCCATTATGCTGATATGGTTGGTTGCCTTAACTTTCCGCAGTTATACTCTAACTACCAAAGATACTGTTCCTGCATCTCCACTTCTCTGCATAGTCTTGTAATTCACTCAAGATCAAAAGGTAACTACTAGATGAGCTACTAATCTGTATTCTTTTCTGGCAGATTGTTGGTTCAGAGGAAGAAAATCTTATCCACTTTCACGAGAAAATAAGGTGATGTCACTTAAACCAACGATAAACCCATAATGTTTCTTCTGATAACAAGTTGGTTCATGGATGACTTTTTACCAACATTCTAGTGTTTCACATTAGCCTCTTTTAGACATTCATGTAAATGTAACTAATCAGTGCTATTTTATTGGGAGCAGAATGGAAGACTTCTCCAGGTATGTTTACATGCCGATCACTCTACATCCTTAACCCGATGCAACTCTTCGTCTAAGATTTGAATAAATTTTTTCTGCTCTGTTGCCTTCTGTTTCTAGTCCATATTGCGTCACCGTACTCCTGGAAAGGCCTCAACAAGCAAAGGTAACTGTGAAGGCCGATCTCATCTTCGAAGAATACAGTTAAGTTTTTTAAATAACATCACTGGTTTGGTAGCAAAACTTGATTACCATGTAGTGAGTGAGACACTGAAACATAAACTAATTAACTGAGTTAATTTACGGGCTTTTGTTTGTAGTTGGTATTGACCTCCATGAAACACTTCTACTGAAGAAGGCAAACACCAACAAAATAAATTACAAAAGCGAAAACAGGTTGCCTCACTATTATCCTCCTATGGTGGATGTCTGCTCAGTAGATGATGACAACCCAGTTAAAGCTGGACCTTCAACCCGAAAGGATACAAGAAAAGATGATATGTGAGTACATTTTCTTTGACTTTATTGCTCAGAAAGTTTCCCTTACCCATATATACGTAAGTTTCCATGATTACGACTTTCTCCTCAAATTAGTTACAACTGCTCAATTTTACTTCTTCAGGCCTAGCTTCAAGCTCATAGATGACGATTCAGAAGAAGGTTGCTCAATACGAATACATATCCGTCAAAAGTTATTCTTGTGTGCTTTGTATTCCATTAACCATTTTTCCAACCCAAAATTCTTTGCAGAGAAAGAGCCTTATGTGACGATGGAAGAAGATGACTGTGTCGTTATCAATGAACATACAGTCTTTGACCACATACGTGAAAAAGCAAAGTGTTTTCCTTCGCTGAGCTCTTTGAATCAAACCTCTCCGGCATCAGAAAAACCAACTCTGAAAAGGAAGAGCTTAGTGGAGAATGCTTCTCCTGAATTCGATCCTCTGTTTCAGTATGATTCTATCTTCAGCTTACCTACAAATAAGAAAGACATCAAACAAAGCCCAGAGCAAATTACTAGCCCGGGTTATACAAAACTTGCAGAGAATACTGGTGCGTAAATCTTCTTCATTCATTCTGTAAGTTTATAAACTTTTGCTTAAACTCTAACTATTACATCCCATGAATCTGGCAAATGGAAAACAGAAAGGCCATTCTCAGATGACAAAATATTCAACTACATAAGGAAAAGGACCAAGAATTCTCCGGTACTCGCCACATCAAAGATCGAGGATCCTATAACCATGTATTCTCAAGAAGGAAGAAATGCAGAGATGAGTCCGTATAGAGCATACGGGTTATTGGTTAGTCCTTCTGTTAAAAGGCCAAGCATCAAACCTGACGCACCTGCAGAAATTTTGTCCTTTGATATCTCGATGGTAAAGAGAAGCAGCACCAGCTTAGAGCAGAACAAAGGATTATTCTGCTCCACAGTTCCAGGTAAGTCCATTGATTCTGATTCTTATCTTGGATTTAAAAGCATCTTCTCTTTTCTGTGACTTTCTCATATACATTCCAACACAAATACTCATTGTTAGTGAGTCTCTAGGCTCCTAGAGATCACATTAGTGGTAAATGATAAAACTGAAATATAAAGTGGTGAATTTCTTATTCTCCAAATAAAGTGGTCGTTTGAAAGTTATAAACTCATCAAAATATAATTCAACTGTTTATAAAACAAGAAAAGTACACCAACTAATTAAAAATATTAGCTTTTTAAATTATAAAAAGAGCAACTGGGTCTTCTTAAGTTCCCTGATCATAGAAGTGCCTCAGCTTGAACCGCAATCCGAAGATGGGCCTACGTCAGCACGAAACTCAGCTGCTTGCGCTATTCCCTTTGGTTTGTAAAGTGCAATGTTGTGGTTGGTTCCAGTTGGGATTGGACCCAATAACTCATTCTCAATGCACTCATACATTTTCGTGCAGTAGTGATTAACCGAAGCACACAAATTGGTGATTTGATTCTTCATCCCCATTACTTTATCATAACTATATTCATCAAAAGGCTCTTCTAAAAGCCCTGAAAGTTTCTCAACATTACCTTCAAGTTGCTGCTGCTGATCCTCAAACAGGTTTTTCTTTATCTCTCTCTCCTTGTCGCTCATCTCATCTTTGAACAGCTCTTCGCCAAACATGTAGAACGCGAAAGCGTACGAATTTGCGATAATCCGTCTCGATCTGAATAACTGATTGGCTCCATCTGTGATCCAACTGAACTCTTTGAAAACCGATTGATCTTTCTTTTCTGAATTTGACAATGCCTTCTCAAGGATACTCGCCCTCAGTTTATCCTCTAGCTTTAATGAATCGGTATGTGCGTTGTATCGGAAATGATAATGCGTATACCTATCTAAATCTCTTTTCGCTCTCTCCATTTGTCTCACTTTGTCTTGACTATACTTACCACAACTATGACCCGCGATCGTTTGCCAATTATGGTCAAATCCAGTAGCTCCACCACACAACCAACAAAAATGCTGCTTACAAATGCAAGTCATGAGATTGCACCCATCAATCTTGTGAACAGGTTTGTAACAGTTGGGACAAAGCCTCGTGTTAACGGTTATCCAATTAACCGTCTCAGACTCATCCTCACACTTCTTTCTCCAAAGCTTCCACATCAAACAAGAGCAAGGAGAGTGAGACTCACACAGACAACTGAAACAGAACTGAAGCCCACATGAACATATGACCTCATCATCCCCATCGTCTACAAGTTTTCTTATCGCATTCCCGCAATGCGGTGTGCTTGGACACCACTTCACCATTCTGTTATCTTCTACGTACGACTCAACGAGGAAACGATCAAACTTCTCAGCTAATTCAGGACTAACTAGCTTCCTAACAACATCCTCATCGCAAACCGCGTTGCATTTGTGAGCCATACATGTAATCCTTTTGCTCTCACCTTCATGAATCCTCACAGTAAAATGTTCCTTCCAACAATCATTGCAAAAGCAATGACCACACTCCATTCTCGTCATGTTACGACTTGGTAAACCATCTTCCATGCAGATATCACAAGTCATCGTCGAAGAGTAACGAGAAGTGATCAAGGAAGGATCAAAAACAGTAAGACCAGCACAAGAGAACAAACGGTCTTTGCCATTATCAATAAAAACACTAAGGAGCTTATCAACGTTCCATTGGTAATGAATAAGAAGAATCCTAGCTTGGTTCTCCTTAACCGATAACAATTCCATAACCCTAACCAGGACCTCTTTTTGTGCTGCTACAAGAGACTCCTTCCTGATGACTTGGCTCGTTGATTTTCCGGTGGACACGTGTTCCATATCGAAAACTTCCATGTCTTGTAAATCAGACTCTTCCTCGTTGTAAGAATCATTATGATCATCATCAGAGTCATAAAAATCTTCCTCTTCGACGCTGAAATACTCGTCATCCATCGTTCAATAAAACTTAAATGACTAATATTAGGTTTTTTGGACGGAGACGATCATGAAGGAAAAGATCGATCAAGGAAGATTGTGAGTACGTAAATTTTTTGATTTTTATTTTTGACAATGAAAAGTCCTTGATAGGAGATCTTAGAGAATTTTTAATGGACTTTAACAACGCAAAATTTTAGGAAGAGTATATAGTTGTTTCTATAGATTAACTTGATTTATTTCCTTGTTCAAGTTGAAGTAATCTCTTTCCTTCTTTTTTTTTTTCTTTCCCTTCTTTTTTACTTTTTCTTTTCCTTAATGTGAAATGTTTTTGATATATAGGACTTTTTTTTGGAGTTAATTAGTTGAATATCACTTTTCGAAGATGAGATTGGGTAAATAATATGTCAAAAATATAATTAAATAAATAGCAGAAATAACTAAATTTATGACAAAATTGTCTTTATATATGTAATTAAGATAAATATACAAAAAAATCCCAAAAAATTATATTCTTCCCATCTCTCAAAAACTTGTCTCTATGTATTTAGCTTTGCTCTTTTCTGCAAGCAAAATAAAATTGGATCAGAAAAACAGCCGAAAAATATGATAATAAAGCAAATATATTGTAACAGTTAACTATTTAATAATATAATTGACTAACTTTGAAACTACATATTATTAGTAACAGAGTTGGCTATTTTCAAAACTACATTTTCTACTGAGATCATAAAATAGTTAGTTACCTCACACTAGTTTGGAACAATCTAAAATATAGTCAATTACAAAAAAAATAATTACCAATTTAAAAGCATAGTTAACTATTTTTAAAATATAGTTGTCTACTCTAACGATTTCATAACATAGTTGACTACATAAAAATATAGTTGTAATAGTTACATATTTACAAAAACATAGTTAACTATATTCCGAACGTAGTTAGCTATTATAGTTTGTGTGATAACATACTAGTTAACTATTAATAGAGTTATATATTATAGTTACCTATTATAGTTTGCATAATGAAAAGAATAACAGACATAATTACCAACAGATCGCTTTGACCAAGAAAAGGACAACAATGGAGAGTTTAATGGAGGAGAAGACAACACCATCTTAATCCAGAATCGAAGATTTTCAATCCATAACAACGATATAACACAAAGTGATTGAAAATTGGTTTTGTGGATCACGAGAGAGAAAAGATATCGATTATAGTGTCTTTGTTAGAAAAAGAAAAAAATAAACAATGGAAGAAGAAGAAGAAACAATGGAAAAAGGAGAAGAAGAAAAGAAAAAGCGGCAATAAAAAAAAAAAGATGGAAGGTGAGAGATAATGAATTAGGATTTTTTTTTTATTGTTTTTCATTAAGGGTAAAAACGAATATTCAACACATAAATTGTTAGTCACCCAATTTTAATTTATTGTATGTTATATAATAAATTATATGTTCATTAGGTAATATACAACCTAATTTTTTTATTTTATGGTATATAGGACTTAATTAATATACTAATTTTCAATGATACAGTTTATAATTAAAAATACAAAAAAAGGATTGCATATATCTTCCAAACTTGTTTACGAATTTACATTTTTATAAATAAATTATTATTTTAATATTTATTTATCTTTTAAACGTCTGGATTTATTTTTTATTAGAAATCATGAGATCTGTTACAAAGATGATTGAACCAGAGACAATTCATTCCGACTCTGTTAGATCCATGACAGACGACACTTTCTGCTCCATATTCATGATGGACACCTCCTACTTTTAATGCGTGGAATTACGGCGAATGACTCTAATTGCACAATGTTAAAGATCTCATGTAAGCTCGCCTCCATTAATCTACATATTTGTTAATAAATTTTATTATATAGGAATCGAACCCCAGACCTCTGGGAATCAAAAATGTGTCATCCAAAACTATTTGTTTTTTAGCGAATCTTTTCAAAGAGAGGGAGACAATCGTTGCTATCATTAGCTTTGTAACAAGAGGAAGTCGTTGATACCTAACAGGCAGCAAACCGATGTCAAAAGAAAATCAAGATTCCATATCCATTTCATTCAAACTCTATTCTCTATTCCCGCAAAATAGATTGTTAATTTCTCCATGCTTATTTTAAAGAATTCCGATATATATCCATATAGACCC
Source organism: Arabis hirsuta (assembly GCA_964056655.1). Taxonomy (NCBI): domain Eukaryota; kingdom Viridiplantae; phylum Streptophyta; class Magnoliopsida; order Brassicales; family Brassicaceae; genus Arabis; species Arabis hirsuta. The sequence continues at coordinate 26,122,641 of OZ053308.1, forward strand.
GGAATTTATCGTTAGACGTAGAAAACATAACACTTTTAATCTCCTCGTCGAGAATATCTTTGGAGAGACTTGTGTGATCTGATTTTGAGCACCGAAAAGGGAGAATATCTTCCGAGAATATCTTCCAATTAGTCGACTAAAATACTTTCAAAATCTGTTGGTTTTGTTGCAAGAAATCTTTTCAAAAACCTTTTAAATATGCAACAAAAACGATATCCACGTAGACTTTTTTCTCTCTCTATACCATAATTTATCAAATGAAACTGATTCACTAATTCCATTTATTTATACCGTAATTTGTTTTACGTTGATCTGGATTCTAAAGAGCACAACTCGATCACATTTGGATCAACTGCAAAACTCTTTCATATAAAATCATAAATGCAAGCTTATATTGCTGATTTCATCACTCGTAGCCTAGACTATATCACATCAATCCCTTAATTCCTTCGAGAAAAGATTTTAAACGGGCTACGGACTCAGAAACATACAAGAGTAGGTAGTAACATAATCAACAATTCAAAACTGATAACTCAGGAACATGGAACATCATGATTACATGGTACGTGGGCGTGATATTGTAAGTATTTGTGATTAATTTAATTTTTCTTCACTGCAACTTACCAAACACATATTGAATAGTAAGAACTGAATTGTTTTTTGGATTCGTGATGTGTGTAAGGTTTTACTTTATGACGCATTGATCAAGGTACAACTGCACATCGATGTTTAACCAAAAAGATGAACAACGAATTTATAATAGATTGGAGGTCGGAGAATGTCGTGTATTGAAAGATGAGTTCGTGAACAAACGAGTTACAAGGTAGATCGTAGCGTGATAGTCCGGACAAATCCCGGGCTATCAGATCGTTGTGAACTAAAAATAACGTAGTAGACCGGACATATTTCAGGCTACTATATCGTCGCGTGCTAGTATAAAAAGAGGGTCTTTTGGGGTGTCTTTCAGTCGGCGGTAGCTTTCCGGAGGTATCCTTTGACAGAGTTAGAGACCTGAACGAAGGTTCTGATCTGTTGTACTCTCTTGGAAGGAATAAAGATGTGTTGTCACATCACCTTGTAACTCTATTTATAGTAAAAAGGTTGAGGGTACATCCTAGGTTTTATTAACTGCAGTTGCCAAATCTGACCCCAGTTTAACCAGACCGCGGTTAAGAGTTGAGTTGGGCCTCAGCAGCTTCTTGGGCCTCCAGATCGTGCAGGCCGCAGGTTCGGGCCCAACAGTAGTCCCCCGGTCAACGAAACGTGATAGGCCGAGCTTTGTTGCTGCGTGCTACGCGATCTGGGCCCAAGACGGGTCAGGTTCAACACTTGCTGACAACTCATTAGTCTTCCGCACGGCGTTGGATTTTTTTAGGTGTGACGCTTAGACTTCCGTTCTGGATCTATAAAACGAGGCATCTGCTCTCCTTCTCCTCATTTCATCATTCTTGCTTCTCTCTCTAAGGTATTTTCTTTTCTCCTTCTCTCTCTAGTTTTTCGCTCTGAATTTGTCCTATCACATCACGTTGTTTCCGAGTTTGCCAATCAATCTTCAAAGAAACCACCGTGTTTTGGTTGCGTTTTCCGACCAATTTTCAAAGAATCCACCATTTCTCTCTTGAGATTTTTCGATCGATCTTCAAAGAAACCATCGTGTTTATTCGATTAATAACCTCCTCAATTCAGATTGATTCTCACGGCGACAGTTCCCCAGCTCGGGATCCGATCAGTTCGTCCTTTTTTCTACCTCTAAAGGCTTATCTTTGTTGGAAGCTAGAGCTGTAACTCACGTTGTGGGCAAATAAAGCTCGCACTTTGTCAGGGAACTAGTTCCATTGAAGGCTCGCTGAGGGGTCAAAATCGCGAGGAGGCCGGGACCTCCAACCCTACTCCCACTAAACCTCGTGGGGTGAAGTCTTAAAGGCCTGCGCATGGGCTAGCCGGGGGGAGCCCGGGTTGAGGATACGGAGAACCCTAATTCCTTTGGTTTATCGATTTCTACTCCGGACATGAGGGATTCTCCAAGTCCAGGTCTAGGTCATAATATCGTGCTAGTGTACGCTGACAAACGGAAGACGTTGTCTGATAAAAAGATGCTAGAGGCAATGCGGTCTGCCCGGCGTCTCTCAAAAGCCATTGAATTCTTGGTCCCCGGGGAAAACGACCGCCCTTAGTCGCCCTCAGAAGGATACATGTGTTTGTACAAGTTCTTCTTTTTGGACAGCAGGCTATGGTTCTCACTGCCACAGTTGCTGGTCAAATATTATGTCCGTCGTGGCATAGCTATATCCCAGCTTACCCACGCATCAATCCAAAACTTTGTGGTGTGTGTGTGATGCTGGCCGTTGAGCATAAGATGAGGTAAGACTGCGACCCCTTCGAGGCAATGACTCAGCTGAAGTGGCAAAAATCTTCAGGTCGATTTTATGTATCAGCACTCCCTGGGTACTCATGGTTAGACCGGAATTCCATAAAGGACAAGTGTGATAACTAGGAGATGTGTTACTTCTTTGTGAAAATAGACGCATCATCCATTGCAAACCCGAAATGGCCTATTCGTGCTGGCTGGAATGTTATAATTAGTAGGTTTAATTCCTGATGTGTTTTTGCTTTCCTTGTCCGGGCTGACGTCTAATCTTTCTTTTTGCTTGCAGACTATCCAGTTTCTAGCCTGCAACCTCAACTTGAAAAGCTGAAACCTCATATTTGGCCAGAATTCCACGAGCAGCGGATTCAAAGGTGCACAGCGCAGATTATTACAGGTTGGTATTCGATATATTTCCTCTTAATTCAAGGCACGATTGGGCTGCTTGCTAACATGCGCTTCTATTTCTTTTGAAGGTTGTTTCGACCTAGAACTCGCTCCATTATGTTCATACACTTTCTCACCGATCAAACCAAAGAAACCTCGTCAAAGAAAAGAAACGAAGATGGTTAAAGCCACATTCCAGAAAGTTAACTACACCGAGGAAACTCAGAGGGGAAAGATCAGAGCCTCCGACTCTAGCAAGGGGGTCGATCCAGAAGGGGTCAGTGCAACCGAGATGGAGCACGGCAACTGGAAAGCAGACCGGGCTTTCTACCACAAAGCAAACCGGGACTCATGCTACAAAGCAGACCGGGATTTCTACCGTAAAGCAGCGTGGAACCTCCCTTGCTGGAAAGAAAACTGAAAAAGGCCTGTTGTTAAGGTTAAAGAGACCGCAAAAGGGTTCTTGGGAAAAAGGATGGGAAGAAAAAACCGGCGGAGGGTGCTCCTCGTGGGCAACACAAGAAAGCTTGTACTACGGAGCCGGCTGGGGTGGGTACCGCCAAGGAGGCTACTTCCTTGGAAGAAGACTCGACGGCCTACAACCTCACTTTCAACTTCATGGGGAGCGATCACATCGGGAACAATTGGCGGGCGTGTGCCGATCTGTTTTCGAGGATTCCCTGTAGTACAGAGTACGACTTCCCCGAGCCAGAAAACTTGGTGGAGAAGGACGTATACCGTAAATTCATGGGGAGTGCAAAGGAGGTGAATTTATGTACGCCCACTGCTCCCCTTAGATGGCTTTCCTTTGTAGCTTTCGCTTTCTTTTATTTATTGAGTTCTCTTTCTCTTGCTTAAATGATTACCCATGCGAATTTACTTACCCTGTCGGCGACTCGCTGATAAGCTTAAAGGCTACCCCACGGTGATAGATGAGGCCGTAAAGGTTTTTGGTCTAAGGGAATCGATCGCTAAGCAGAATGCCATGATGAACAACCTCTATGTGAAGGCCGAGGATGCGAGACAAAGCGAAAAGTTTGCTGAGGAAGAGCTCGAGAAGGTGAAGGCAAAAAAAGAATCCCTTCAAGTCTTTCATGAGAAAGAGATGGCTCATCTGCGCTTCCCAGGAGTTTGAGGTTAACCAGATCATTGGAAAATGTAACGGTAAGTTGCGTAGGATAAAGAAATCGATCTCAGACTCTGTGGAAGTGAATATGCTTTCCGCCCTGATGAATCAAGCAATGGCAATCAAGGATTACCTGACCGCTCTGAAAAGAGAGGGGGTCGCCGTCCCTGATGACAAACCTAAGGAAATCGAGGAGAACTTTCAAAAGTTTGAGCTGGAATTTGAGGCCTTGGACGTGGAAGAAATCACTAAGGCGGAATCCGTGGTGTCTCCTCCCTATTTGCAGCCTGCAAACCCTCCTCGTGCTGATGCTGAGGTACCATTCGATCAGTACGGGATGCACATGAGTCTGGGAGATAGAGTGAATGACGATCTTCTTGCCGAGGATGACCAAGGGTCAAACGTTCATGGCCTAGACCACAAAGATCCCGTCGTTGTTCTGAAAGGCCTGGTCACAGGTGAAGATCTCGCTCCTTTCGATGGGATTCCGATTACCTCGACATAACCTACTTTTCTTTGCCCGAGAAGACTTTTGATAATGTTTATCTTTTATCGCTTTGTGATGCACTTTAATGCTTTCTGTTTCTTTTTGGAAATTAGTTGGTAGACCATCGTTCGACTAAGTTTGCGGGGTCTGGCCGGCTTACGTACTTAGGTATATCTAGGTTGTACTTAAGGTCCTTAGGATTTTCCAAGTAAACTTAGTTATCCACGACTCTTAGGTTGGCTTGTGACGATATCCATTACTTGGCTAAGTGTGCGAGGAAGAATCGACTTAGGGTACTTATACATTATGGGACAGGTTGCAGGTTTTTTCCCGGCTTACAGGTTGCTAGTGGAAGTTTTTAGGCTTTCGATCTAGTGAAGTGGTTGATCAAACCACTTTTTTCATGTGGAACGTAGTTTGGTCGGATGCTTGGCCAAAGCATCGAAGTGAAATGAGCTCGGAGCTTTCCGAACTGGGGTGGCCAGTGCGTGGAATGTGCTCGACGAATATTTAAAAACGTAAATGAAAATAGAAAGTTTTGACCAACTGAATATATATATATATATATTTGAATAATAGTTCTGCCTTTTTATGGGTTGCTTACGTACCCATTATGATAGGGATCAAGGCATTCATAGTACATTTACATACATAACAAAGTGAGTTCATAGAGCGTTCTTTTATTTTTTATTTTTTGGAAAAAGTAGATGACCGGTTGGCTGCGGTCTGGCTAGTCATAAAGGCAGATGTAGCTGCTCAAGTGTTCATCAGGATTTGTTTGTGTCGAGGAGCTTCATGTCATAGTGGTACCTATATAGGTTCACTGAGTTCCAAGACCGCGGGGTCATCTCCCCGTTCAAAGTCATGAGTCGGTATACTCTGGGTCGGACCACTTCGGTTACTTGGTAAGGTCCTTCCCAATTCGCTCAAAGTTTTTTGGCCTTGTATTTAGCTGTATTTTCGTAAACCTTTCAAAAAACGAGGTCGCCGACAATGAAGCTTTGGTTGCGGACTCGTTTGTTGTAGTATCGCATTGCTAGTTATTGATAATTCTGTATTCGGGCAAGAGATTCACCGCGCTCCTCCTCGATGTGGTCAAGGTTGTCGATAAGCATCTTGTCATGTAGGGCAGGGTCCTAAGTCATCATCATACGACGTAGGCTGTTGATGCTAACTTTCCGCGGGTGCCATTGCCTCCAGCCCGTAAGAGCGAGAACGGTGTTCGATTGGTTGATTGTTGGGGAGTAGTTTGGAACGACCATAGTACTCCATCGAGCTCGTCTGCCTAGAGATCCATCTTGTCTTCAAGTCATTTTCTTAGGCCATCGACGATTATCTTCTTTGATGCTTCCGTCTGACTGTTTCCCTAGGGGTACTTTGGTGTTGATTTACACAACCGTTTCCTTCACTTCGCGCAGAAGTCTTCGAAGGTCATAGAGAAGAACTTTGAGCCATTGTCTGTGACGTTCTCGTAGGATAGCCCTGTGACGACAGATGACATATTTCCATATTAAACTCTGCACATCGGTAGCCCGAATCATAACGTAGACCTTGGCCTCTACCCATTTGGTAAAGTAGTCCATGACGATGTATCATTTCTGCCTTGACTTGGGGAAGGAGCCCATAATATCCATTGCCCACCTCATGAAGGGGTAGGGCGCGGTTGCTGTAGAGAGTGGTTTAGTTGGCGAGTTGATCATCGGTCCATGGCACTGACATTGTTCACAACAACGGGGGTGTTCGGTTCAGTCCTTTAGCATATTTGGCCAAAAGAAACTGTGGTGCTTGATCTTGACCGCCAAGGCTCGTCCTTTATAATCATTTCTGCCGGCTCCCTCGTATATTTCGGGCATTACCCGATATGTTTTGTCGCTGGCCAGGCATTGTAGCAGAGTGCCAGCGGTGTTCCAGCAGTAGAGCTCGCCTTTGATAATGATGTAGTGCACGTTATGGGTCTTCAGCCTTCTTGCAGATCATTTGTCCTTCGGAATGTCTCCGGGCATGATGTATGCTATGAGCGCCTAACGCCAGTCTGTTGTGGGAGCGCGACCGTTCTGTTGTGGAATCATCTCCGCACTGTCGAGCTGATCGTAGGGTGCATCAGTGATATTACAGACACATTTGGGCAGGGCGATGCTCGGTTCGGCTATGGATTCGATGGGGATTATGCGTCGCAGGTCACAGTCAGAACTGGAACCTAGAGGTGTTATCTGCCCGCGAAATCTTTGTAACTTTGAAAGCGTCGAAGTCTTTGGTTAGCTCCCGGACAAGGTTTAAGTAAGCCTCCATCCTTTCGTCCTTGGTGTCGTACTCTCCGTTTAACTGGTTGACTACGAACTGGGAATCGCAATGCGCATAGATTCGTGAAGCTCCAACTTCTTATGCCAGCCGCAAGCCGGGGAGTAAAGCTTTGTACTCGGCTTCGTTGTTCGATGCCTTGAACTTTAGTTGGAATGACTGCTCCAATATTACTCCAGTTGGGGACTCGAGTCGGATGCCAATTCTAGCTCCATGTTGTGACGAGGATCCATCGACGTGGAGGATCCACTCTTATGTAACTAGACCGGCTTCTGGTGGAACCGAGGGTAGCTCGACGAGAAAATCTGCCAAAACTTGAGATTTGGCATTGGTGCGATTTTGGAACTCAATATCGTACTCACTAAGCTTGATCGCCCACTTGGCCATTTTATCGGACACGCTCAGGTTGTGGAGGATCGTTCCTTGCGGTTGTGTTGACATGACAACGATAGAGTGAGATTCGAAGTAAGGTCGCAGTTCGCATGTTGCGGCGATGATTGCCAATGTGAGCTTCTCGAGGAGAGGGTAACACGATTTTACCCCTTCTAATGACTTGCTGACATAGAAGATAGGCTTCTAGTCACCCCGGTCTTTGCGCACCAATACTCTGCTGACCGCCGTATTTGTTACGGATAGGTAGAGATACAAAGTCTTGCCTGGTTTGGGATTGGCCAGCATGGGTGAAATGGACAAGTAAGTCTTGAGCTCTTTGAACGCGGCCTCGCATCGGTCGTCCCAGAGGAAGTTTTTATCTTTGGGAGTACGTAGTAGCTAATAGAACGATAGGCTCCAGTATGTGGACCGAGAAATGAAACGATTCAGGGCGGCGATGTGGCCTGTGAGCCTTTAGATTTTTCTCTTGTTTTTCAGCGAAGGCAGATTGATTATGGCAATGATTTGCTTCAGTTTGGCTTTGCTCCCATACTGCGTGACGATATAGCCCAGAAATTCTCCCGAGGTGACCCCGAACGTACACTTGGTTGAGTTGAGCTTCATTCCAAATTTGTTCAAGGTTGCAAAACAGTTGCGTAGATGGGCAATGTGATCGCCGACCTTCTAGGATTTCACGATCATGTCATCGATGTAGACTTCCATTGTATCACCGAGCTGATCAGTGAACATCTTGTTCACCAATCATTGGTAGGTCGTTCTAGCGTTCTTGAGACCGAAAGGCATCACGCGATAGCAGTAGGTTCCTCAATCCGTGATGGACGCAGTCTTTTCTCGATCGTCGGGGTGCATCATAATTTGGTTATATCCTGAGAAAGTGTCCATAAATGAGAGGAGTTCATTGCCCACCGTTGCCTTGACGACCTGGTCGATGTGTTGGAGAGAGAAACTATATTTCGGACATGCTTTATTTGGATCGGTGAAATTGATGCAAACCCGCCACTTGCCATTTTTTTTACAATGACCGGATTTGCCAGCCATTCGGGGTAGTGTACTTCTGTGATTGAGCCCACCTTGACTAGTTTCACGACCTCTTCGTTCACAGCCTGAGCTCGCTCGGGGCCGAGCTTCTGCCTTTTTTGTTTTATCGATCTATAGGTCGGGTCGACGTTTAACTCGTGCATTGTGATGGTTGGGTTGATTCCTTTCATATCTTGCAAGAACCACGCAAAGGTTGAGACGTTGGCACTTAGAAATTGAATCAGGTGGCGCCTAACTGGTTCTTCTAGTTCGGCCCTGATCCCGACACGTCGCTCAGGTTATTGTTCGTCGATGTTGAATGGGATCACAATTTCTTGTTGCGGACCGAGGACCATTGGTTCGCTAGATCGGTTGATGTTGCAGGTGACTCTCCGTAGCTTTTGTTCCGTGATAAAACACGATCTAGTGACCTTTTTAGTCCCGGGGATCGTGAAGATTCCGGTGGAGGTCGGGAACTTCACGCACTGGTGGTAGGTGGATGACACTACACGAAAAGAGAAGAGCTAGGGCGTTTCCATGATGACATTGTACACCGCCGGTTTATCGAGGACGATGAATTTGACAATCTTGATTATACCGCCTGCATAGACCGCCATTTTGATGGAGCCCAATGTCATTGTTGTCACACCGTCAAATCCGGTCAGAGGCTTCACAGTGGGCTTGATCTTATCGTCCCTGATGTCCATCTTTCTAAGAGTTTCAAGAAAAATGAGGTCGACGGAACCCCTAGTGTCTACCAGTACCCGAGTAACATCGCAGTCTTCGATCTTGAGCTCGATTACCAACGGATCGTTGTGTGGTATGGCCACGTTTCTAGTGTCAGCTTCGCTAAAGATGAAAGGCATATCGACCTCCGCTTGTACGCGGTAATCTTGTTGCAAAGAAACTTCCTTTTCGTGCTTCTTGATAGAGCGCACTGAGTTGGAAGTAGTCCGGAATCCGCCTATGATCATGAAGATTTTTCTTTTTGAAGACGGCTGGTTTTGTCTGGAACCCTTGTCATCTCTAGACCACTTCGGAGGGAGAGGGAGATCGACGTTGTTATCTAATGTCTGTCCCATAAACTCTTATGTCTATTGTTTATCGGACTAGTTCAAGGGTAGATCGATTTGCACCTCGGCATTGCTGAATTTAGCCATTAGCTTATCTTTCAGTTGCCAACACTGATAGGTCGAATGACCGTAGATTTGATGGTAATCGCAGAACGATCTAGTGTCCGCTTTCTTTTCCTCTCCACGGATAAATTTGTATGGCCATTGCTTCTTGGTTTGAGACTGAGCTTGATTCTGAGTCTGGGCCTGCTTGCTTCCTATGAGGTTGGTCGCAAAATTTTTCTTATAGTCTTTGAAATCATGATCAAGGTGCTGCCGGGGTTCGTTATAATCATCTTTTGCAGGCTCCTTTGTCTTTGCCTTGGGAGTTTGCGGTTTAGCGGGAGAGTGATTTTTCAAATTAGTCGCATGGTCTTCTTCGAGTGCAATGAAACGCATTGCTCGATATATCTCGTCCTCCAGAGTGAGAGCCTTCTTCAGGAATAGGTCGGTTATAAACGGTGACTCATGCCACAAATCATTTTGTAAGGCTCAGATAGCCGATGTCTCGTGTACGTCCAGCTCGGTTAGCATGACCTTGAATTGGGACATGTAATCTCGGAGGGATTCTTTAGGGCCCTGAGATAAAGCCCACAGGTCAGCGTCTAAAGCGCCGTTTTGAATGTACATAGAATAGTGTTTGAAGAAGGCCTTGGAGAGCTGGTGGAAATTGTTGATGGAGTACGGTTTGAGTCTGGAGAACTAGTTGAGTGTCAAACCCGTTAGATGCTCCACTAGATACTGACAGTGGGTCGCGTCTCTCTATTCGGGTGACAGCTGAACTCGTCTCATGGCTATAGTGAAAGCGGTCATAAAATGTTTCAGATTGGTGTTTCCAGCGTAAGTCTGTGTTCGCAGCTTTGTCGTATGTCTGAGCGGGGTCGAGGTTATCCGCTCTATGACTGGTGTTTGCTGTGTTTCCTCCAGCACGCTATCGATCTCCGAGGCCGAGCTGAGAGCTTTATGAACCCTAGAATTCATGTCTTGAAGCTTGGCCTTCAATGCTTCTAGCTTTGATCCTTGAAATGAATTGTGCTCCCTTGAGGATGTTGTTCGACCAATCTGAACGCTAATCGGAGTCCTCGTTGGAGTGTTTAAGTTGATTATTCGATGCTGGATCAGGGGTCGTCCATGCCTCTCAGTCGAGAATGAGTTTGTTTGAAATTGTTGTGAATCGATCGGTCGAGAGGAGTCTAGCTGCTCTTGAATGACGGTTTGCGTGTTCGATAGGGCGTCGAGATGGATGTTCGTTCGTCTGAACAGGTCGTCTTGCTGGTCAAAGCGCCTCATGAGGGTGTTCAGCATACTCGCAAAGTTGACTTGCTCGTCAGTGGTAGTCACAGGCTCATTTTCTTCGAGGTCGGGTGCTGCAAGGTTTGTTTCCTCATTGACCGCTGTCTGGGCGATGACCGCGCTTGCCGCAACCACGGTGGTAGAGGCCGCTTGGATTGCTTCGGCGATCTCCTAGGTTACCGCGTCGCTGACTTGTTGTTACGTCTAGACTCATATTTCTTGCATTAGAAAATCTCCAAGTCCCCTACCTGGCGCGCCAATTGTTTAACCAAAAAGTTGAACAATGAATTTATAGTAGATAGGAGGTCGGAGAATGTCGTGTATTGAAATATGAGTTCGTGACAAAATAGGTTACAAGGTAGATCGTAGCGTGATAGTCCGAACAGATCACAAGCTATTAGATCGTTGTGAACTAGAAAGGACTAACTAGACCGGACAGATCCCGGGCTACTATACCGTCGCGAGCTAATACGAAAAAGGGTCTTTTGGGGTGTTTTCCGGTCGGCGGTAGCTTTCCGGAGGTTTCCTTTGACAGAGTTAGAAACCTGAACGAAGGTTCCGACCCCTTGTACTCTCTTAGAAGGAATAAGATGTGTTGTCACATCACTTTGTACCTCTGTTTATAGTAAAAAGGTTGAGGACACATCATAGGTTTTATTAACTGCAGTTGCCAAATCTGACCCCAGTTTAACCAGACTGCGGTTAGGAGTTGAGTTGGGCCTCAACAGCTTCTTGGACCTCCAGATCGTGCGAGCCACAGGTCCAGACCCAACAGTAGGCCCCCGGTCAACGAAACGAGATTCACCGCGCTTCGTTGCCGTGTGCTATGAGAGTTTTACTTCGGATTTGGTTCTTTGTATGTTTTAAATGGAAATATTTCCAAATCCACTCAAATCCAATTTAAAATCAAATTCAAATCAAAACTATAAATAAATCCATAGATTGAATAACACGTATTTGAATTCATATTCATAAATCATATAACCAATAACACTGGATTTGAACATGAATTTTAAAATCAGAAAACCAATAACACTAAATTTTGTGTGAATTTCTAAATTTATTAAAATATAAAAACCAATAACCTAGAATGATTTGTTTCCTTTTCTTATTTCTTACATTTCTTGTTTATAAATTTAAAGACGGATAATATAACACTTAATGCTAAATAACATCAACTATGTAATTGTGATTTAGATTTTTGAACTGTTTTAATCTTGACCAAAAATATTGTGGACAGGCAAACATGAATAAATAGAAAATATTGGGGTTGTTCCATAAACTTGAAGAACAATTGGGGTAGGAAATCGAAAGTTCCAGTCTTGCTTCTGTCCTCCTCGCCTTGCCTTGTTTACTTGCAATTTGTTTCGATTAACAAAAAAGCCCCTCTCTCTCTCTCTCTCCCTCTCTTTCTCTCAGCTATTCGCTGCTCCTTCAAACCCTAACGACCAGAGCAGTCGTTATCGGCGACGGTGATTCTCAGGTTTCTCCTTGTAATTCCGCAAAATCGACGGCGAACAATCTCCGCCGCGGATTTTATCTTCTTCGACGATCCCTCCGCCACTCCTATCTTCCCAAAGATGTACATCCATTGTTTTTGATTTAGGTTTTTGTCGTCGTGTTTCACAATCGGGTTCCTGAATCCAGTTTTTTGGCTGTGAAGAAGAGGCAGAGTCATTGATTATTCCGGAAAAACCTGTAAGATTGATTTTCCCTTTTTCGAAGATTTTATAATCTTAATCTCTGAAGCTCTTTAGGTTCGTTTAAACCCTAAGTTTCTCCTGCTTGTTGAGTAATTGTAACTAGTTAGGGTTTTCGAGTTGTTGTGAGATAATTGTTGCTTAGTAATATCGAAGGGGAATATGAGAGACATAGGTAGTTGTTGTTGAGCTTTGATTGCACATTAGATCCTTAGGGTTTCGTTTGGTATGTTACTCTTTGTTGTTCACTAACCTGATGGAAACCAAATTGTATCAGAGTTTTGTATGAGAGACGAGAAGCTCTGCAGTAGCCAAGTGGGTCAATGGAACTTTCTGTTTCCTCTCCAAAGCAAAGTGTGTTATCTCCACCCGATTGTATGAGTGACCCTGAGGAGCATGAGATCAGCGAGGAGGAGGATGACGATCGTAACCATAAGCACCGAAGGAAAGAAGAGACGAGGTCACAGTCCTTGGAAGAAGATTCTTCAAATCAGGCTTACTCAAGGCCGTACAGGAAAAATTATAGACATTTTGAAAATGGCAATTCGTTTAGTGAACATGAAAAGCGGTCTCTAGGGGCAGGATCAGGCCAACGTGTACAGTTTGATAATCAAAGAATGAGATCAAACCCAATGTTTTCAAGGGACTCTGGTCCTGGTAGAGGTAGAGGAAATTATGGTTCTTGGCCCCAACGTGATTCTAGGTTTAATCCTGTTGATCTCTCATCTCATATGGTTCAAGTCGGGTCTATGGCTTCGGGCATGTTTGGAGGAAGGGGACTAGCTGGTGTTTCAGCTGCTCAGAGTGCACCATGGCCTGCTTTTGGAATGCTTTCTGGAGTTCCAAACGGTGGCTTAGATGGTTTCCACCACTTACAAGGGTCCCTAAGACCGCCCTTAAATGCTCCACTCAACATGGGTATTCCTAGGCAGCGATGCAGAGACTTTGAAGAACGTGGTTTCTGCCTCAGAGGGGACATGTGTCCGATGGAGCATGGAATGAATCGTATTGTTGTTGACGATGTACAGGTATGTTTTCTTGCATTACTTTCTTCAATGATATCAGACTTATCTGGGGAACACAATAGAACTTAGAGTTTTTGCTGGATATTTGATAACTATTTGCATGATCCTCTTCTGAGCTGGAAATTTCAGCAGAACTATGTTTCTTGAATATGTTGCTATTAGTATGAACACTTTATCCCCTTCAATAGTACTTCTCAGTGACACAGAATGAAACTCTTTAAACATTTTCAGTGTTGGGTTTACCTGGCATGGCTCTCAGAAACAGTCAAATTCCATTCTGATTTCTATATGCATATTAATATTATCTTGGTTGTTAAGTAGCAAATACTTCGGTTGCATGACAAATTCTTATGACTACCATTTTAATAGAATGTTCTAATCTTGTGTATACTTGAGTGATTAATTTTCTTTCATTCTCCATTTGTGCAGAGTCTATCACAGTTTAACCTACCCGTTTCAGTCCCTGCACCTCATCTGGCTGCTTCTTCTAAACCAGTGCCTCCGCAGTTTGGGTGTGCTAATTACATGAATACTAAAGGAGCTCATGGGAAGATTCACGAGGGTGGAATGGCTGTTGATGGTTTGGGTTATGGTGATGCATATCCTAGTGCTGTTGGAACTGATTTTTATGATCCTGATCAACCTTTGTGGAATAACAATGGTGGTGAAACTTCAGGTACATTATCTTCGCTAAATTCTCATGGAATTGATGAGAATGTAGCTCCACTGGATGACAATAACCAAGATGACTCAAGAAGCACAAGTCAATCTGTTTGGGGCAGAATGCATGGTTCTAATAGTCAAGCAAATTTCAAAGAGAAAGCTGATGCAGTACCAAATTCGTCAACTGGTCTTGAAGATCAATTGAAGGAGGTCTCAGTTAATTTATCCCGACACGGTAAACAAAACTATGTTGGTGAAAGTGTCGGAAAAGTTGTTGATTCATCAAATACGTCAAATGATGCCATGAACAATACAAGAAAACCAACTCAGAAGGCAATGCGGACTCTATTTGTGAACAATGTTCCCCACGAGAGCAACAGAAAGGACCTCATTCTTGCCCATTTTCAGAAATTTGGGAAAGTTATTGACATTCACATCCCATTAAATAGCGAGCGAGCATTTGTGCAGTTCTCGAAACGCGAAGAGGCTGAATCTGCTCTCAGGGCCCCTGATGCTGTGATGGGTAACCGCTTTATCAAACTTTGGTGGGCTAATAGAGATAGTATACCTGATAATGGTCTGTCCACTGGCAATGGTTCTGTGAAGGGTCGTGGTATGACTGCTTCTGGAGGGCAGAACCAACTTCCTATTGCTGCAGCATTGAAAAGCAACCATGTCTCTTCCACTGCTAAGGGTCCTGCCTTCCACACTGGTGGAGCACCTTCCTCCTCTGAACAGCCTAAGCCTGTGGTGGTCACCAGTGGTCCCAAGGTTACACCGCTTCAGCAGAAAAAAGCAGACACTCTTGAGCGGTTAAAGGAGACTCTTCGGAAAAAGCAAGAAATGTTGGAGCAGAAGCGTAATGAGTTCCAGAAAAAGTTGGCGACACTTCAAAAACAAGTAAGATTATTTTCTTTTTTTTCTCAGTCCCGTTAGTACCTTTCTGAAAGAAATTACAATTTACCAGTAACTAGAAAGTTAAGCGTAGGTAGAAGGGTGCGTTTGAGGATTTAAATCTCAGAAGTATCTTTTAGGAAATTGAAGAAGTGGGAAATGTTGGACAAGCGCAGATCTGACTTCTGAATATAACATAAAACTGAGTTTGGTTCACAGCTAATAATTTATACAATAGAAACAAAACTGTTGACCTTGTCTTACTTAACAATAACATCACATGAATGGAGTTGAAATTATTTACTTGGACAACATTCATATCATCTTTGCTTTAAATCTTCTCAGGGTACGGTTGTCAAGGGCGAGGAAGCAGATGAGCCAGATGCTAAGCGCGTTAAAGTAGACACAACATCTGGTTCAGCATCTGATTCTGCTGCTGCAGTTGCATCACCAAAAACAGAGTCATCGACAGATAAAAAAGTTCCTATCCAGAAACCAGTTTCCACCGCTAAACTAAGCATAGAAACGCCATCGTCCGATTTGAAAAACTCGAAGCAAAGACCTTATTCATTTACCGCAAGTTTGAACACCCCTATGGCAAATAGGTATAAATTGGACAACCGCACAACTACCATCAAATTGGTTCCTCCTTTGCCAACCGGGTTAGCTGATGTATGTCCCCTTTCCTTTTTTATACTTTATGAATGTGCAAAACTTTCTCTCACTTTCCAAATTAGTGTTACCTGGATTATTAGGTCACTGAATCACTTACCGATACTTTGAACTGTTTTGTACTTCCAGCTTGCTGTCTTAAAGGAACATTTTTCGTCTTATGGTGAAGTCTCAAAAGTGGAACTAGAAGACAATCCATCAACTGATAGTGGCAAGGACCATGAAACACATAACGAAAACCGTGCAGCTTGTGTCACATTTGTGAAACGTACTGCAGCCGAGAAAGCGTTAGCTAATGGAAAGTGTTGGCAAGAACACATGTTGCAGCTCGTGTGGGTAACACGTCAAAGCAACAGAGAGAACAATAATATCAATCCCTCTGTTTCTCGTGAACACCCTAGCATCAAAAACAAGTGCACTTCTTCCATCTCTAATGACCCAAAACCAGCAGATGAAGATGTCAAAGCCTCTTCTACAGAAGAACCAGAGAACACACATGTTTCCGGAGAAAACAATAGTTTGGATGAACAAGAGGCCAAAGAAGGTGACAGTGGGAACAATAAAAGTAACAGTGAGTCCATTTCTGAGGCGATTGCACCAACGAAATCTGATGAAGAACAGTTGGAACAGATGAACGGTTTTGGGAAGTAAGATATTCATCAGTGAGGTAATCTTTTGTCTCAGAAACATATCTGGTTTTTTTCTTTTGGGTTGGATCTGGTATTAGTGATCATTTCTCCGTTTTAGGCTTTGTAGCTAATTCGTGAGACGTTAATATTTGTTGGTAGCAAAAGATATATTTAAGTTTTGTTTTTTCTCAATATTAGAATGTGAAAAGGAAAAAGAGAGAAAAAAAGAAGACAGAAAAAGTGTAATTGTTACATTTGACTTTCGCAAGAACAGTGGTTGGGTCTTTGTATCAGCAGATCTTTGTTTTTTTTTCAGTTATTAGCTCTCTTATAACAATCTTGACTTGTACTGTACATAGTTGGACATTTGCTTTACTCGAGAAGAAAAATGGTGCGGAATCTAGAAATGGCACGCATTTTGCAAGTTATTGTTTGTTTCAGTTATATTACCATTTATTAAGTTTTAGTGGTGTAGACAAAATGAATGAAACTGGATGTCTCTCAAACATATATATAATTGGTTGAATCACCAGAAGAAGAAACACCACCAATTTTTCAGCTTACTCGTCCAAAACAGAGTCACGTCCCTCCTGGCTCCAAGACCTTATGAACCGATGGTTCTAAGGTAGTGCACTTACATTAGTCTTTTCGGCTCTGCATTTCAGCTTAGTTTTCAAATCAGTTTTTTTCCCAACAAAATGCAACCCAAATTGTACATAATAAGTCTTTTTGCAGGGAAATAAATATAACATTTTTAAATGTATATAATTTGATGTGCTAGTTTTAATAAAAATCAGGGGTCACAATTTATATGCATATTTAAGAATTTTTTTTTTTTTATGGAAACTTCTGCTTAAATCAAAACCATAGTCGAATGTGTTCATTTGCCAACTATTGAAGAGATGACTTTGGTGTGGTGGATACAATTTTTCTCCTTTGTCGATCAAACCACACAAGACAAAAGTCTCATAGATCATGAGAATGTGTTTGACGGACCAAGCAAGAAAATGAAACCAACAGACTTAATATTAAACTTTATACATTGAGTTGTTCAAACATAAACGAAATACATAAATTAATCCGATCAAATTCTATTTTCCGGGAACGAAGTTGGTTGCGTAAGCCCAAGCATTGTTCGCCACAGGATCCGCCAAATGATCGTACAAATTCTCTATCGGACCTTTGCCAGTAACAATGGCTTGGACAAAGAATCCAAACATTGAGAACATCGCAAGCCGACCATTCTTGAGCTCCTTCACTTTCAGTTCCGAAAATGCTTCTGGATCCTCCGCTAAGTTCAACGGGTCAAACGCCCCACCCGGGTAAAGCGGGTCAAGCCCTTCACCAAGAGGTCCACCTCCGATTCTGTACCCTTCAATGAAACCCATTAACACAACTTGACAAGCCCATATAGCTAATATGCTTTGTGCGTGGATCAAGTTAGGGTTTCCGAGGTAATCAAGCCCTCCTTCTGAGAAGATTTGAGATCCTGCCTTGAACCACACGGCTTCACCGAACTTGACTCCGTTTTTCGAGAGAATCTCTGGGAAGGTGCAACCTAAAGCCCCGAGCATTGCCCATCTACTGTGGATCACTTCGAGCTCGCGGTTCTTTGCAAAGGTTTCAGGATCGGCAGAGAGACCGGCAGTGTCCCAGCCGTAGTCACCAGGGTATTCTCCGGTTAGGTAGGACGGTGTGTTTTCAGAGAATGGTCCTAAGTACTTGGGACGGTCTGGTCCGTACCTGTCACATTTTTTTGTTGGGTACTAAATTAGATGTTTTGGTAATTATATCAAAATTGAAGAAACAAAGAAATGGAGGTCGTTTAATTTGGTTAAAACTGGTTTGATCCGATCCAAAACTAAACCGAAATAACTTAACTGAAAATGAAACCGAGTTCTAATTAATATGTTTATTGTGGATTCACTTTTATGATAATAGGAAGAAAAATAACCCCAATCGAGAAAAAAACATAATTTGAAGTTTTTCTTGAAAATGAAATAGATATTTTGATTAAAGCTTCAATTTCGAACCAACAAAACCCAGATTAAAGCACAAGATCATTTGTATGATTTTTTCGTATGAAATGTAATAAAAGAGAGAGATTGGGATAGGAACCAGATGCTCTGAGGAGTAGACTTGACGGTACGGCGCATGACGACGCGGCCACCGCCGTTGGAGGCTCCGACTTTGCGGAGGAGATCGTTGGAAGGCTTCAGGGCCGTTTGGCCGGCGAAAGAGGAGTGTTGGATTGCTGACGTGGCCATTCTAACTCCAAACAAATACACAAATGAAGAAGAAATTATAAAGTGAGATGATGAAATGTTTGGTGATTGTTTTGTAGATTGAGTTTTCGTTTTTATAACAAGTGAGTGTTCATTTGAGGGAGATCAGCATATGGACACGTCAGCGAATTCTGATTGGTTGATTTTAGATTTTCACAAACTAATTCCACGTGCATGAGATATAGATAGAGGTTATGGTTGTGACACGTGGCAGTGGACAATCTTGTGGGGTACACTGAACACTCAGACAAGAGGATAGAGTCTCTCTTATTGCCTATTGGTTACGCTTACGATTGCGATGATAAGAAATTTTTATTTTTGTCTGATAATATTTTCCACAAGAAATTTTACATTATTAGTTTTATATTGAAAATTGAAAATTTATGAACAGAAAACTCGAGTCTCGTGTAAAAAATCCAGAATTGTTTTTTTAACATCTCAAAATCAAACAATTCAATAAATCTATGCATCTTTAGACCAACATACATCTATTATAAACCAATAAATATTCACTGTATATACATACAAACAGTAGGGCAATGAAAATTCCCTTCAAAATCACTAAAATCTCCTAAATACTACAAAGTCTATAATGGTTTCAAACTTAAAAAGGAATCAAAGGATGGCCATAGCAGCAAGTCTAAGCTGTTTCTCGTGAGGCAAATGGTCTCTGAAGGCTACACAAATGTAATGCATCACCTTCACTAGCATCGGCCCATGATCTCTTTCGCTTTGCTCAATTTGGTGTGAGCTTTGCCTTGCAATAGCGCCGGAGTCAGTTGCGAAACCGTAAACACGTTCCAATGATGTCCATAGAAACGAGATGAAAGGCTCCGCAACAACCTCCCAGTTGGGATCAGTTAGGAGAGAAGTTACGGTAACAGACATATCGCTCAAAACTGTGGATCGGTCTAAAGTGAGAAACGGCATGTATTCGCAGCAGATACTAGAGAGGAGGCCAACAAAGTAAATAGCCTGTACAAGGAGGAAAACCGAATTCAGCATAAAGAAAAATGGATAATCTCTTTTGATGGAGGAGATCTTAACACTGATGTGTCTTACATTGGAAGGATAGCTAGAAACGCAGCTGATTTCAACAGCATCAAGGAGCCACTGTCTTTTGATTCCTCCTTCGGCGTTATGCAGAGCTGCTACTATCTCAATGTGCGCATCCCAGATATCTAACAAAGACAAAAAAAATTGATTGTATCATCATTATTGATTGTATCTAGCTCGCATATAGCAATTGAGGGTAGTCACTGACCTGACTGTTCACAATTTAATATTGTAGCCTTCAATTTTCCTAACTCAGAAAATGGAATTGAGCCAAGTCTTGCTAGCTTGGCTTTTGCCTGGATCTTCTTTATATCACCTTGGAAGTCAATCTTTCCGTTTCCAGGTTGAAGACTCGAAACCTGCATGCGAGAAAAACCTCAGTCAAACGGAGAGATGTCCTCAAAGATGATACGTAACGTACCTTACAAGTCAATGCATGAAGCCGATATTACATGTACCTGTAGAAATTTGTATAACCAATCCCGACGCGACTTCTGCAAACATCCAACTGCCTCTGACCACTCTTTCGCCGCACCAATCTGATCTGCTTTAGGAGATTGTGATGCTACTGGTAAGACCCCGAAAAGCAACTCTATGCACTTTTCAATCTTTGTGATGTATTCTAAAGATTCAAGGGAAGTTTCTTCGAGACACTGACTCAAACCCTTCCAATTAGAGACCCTCAATGAGCTTTTCTGATCACAACTATATACTTGGTCTGAAGATAGCGAGAGTACGAAGCAAGAGATATCGTCAAACAATTTATCCATTCTTGAACCTGAGAATATTTTCATTAAATGGCCTAGATGACATAGCAGGCATGACTGGAGACTCTGTTCTAGTGCCTTGAATCTGGATAGTTCAGACAACTCGTCCAGAATAGCTAGAAGTTCATCAAATTCGCTTGCGTGGGCTAATGAAAATTTGAAGCACTCTTCCCTAAGAGTTATTTCCTTGAGAAGATAGCCTGATTGCGATACATCAGGCTGAGTCTCTTGTTTCATTAATCGCCTTATTGTTGCTCCCCAGTCCAAATTTGGCAATCTCGGAGCATGAGACAAACACCGCAAAGCGCTTGCCATTGTGCGAGAATTCAGAGAACTACCCGCCTAAATTTTAACAAAGATTAATAAGCATAAAAAAAAAATTTGAGATCTCTATCCTGAACTAAATCACCTTTTACTTAAACTGTTGCAGCAATTTAATGGAACCTAAGATTGAACAATTATAAGTTTTGTTTTTCATTGTTCCAATAGAGAAAAGTAGTACTATCAGAAAGCTTTTTAAGCAGACATACCAATGGCAAACTTGGATTTGTCAGGCCTTGAGCAAGTTTCATGACCATGGCATGCTCAGGAACATTGTGAGAGATGGCATTACGTTGAGAGTCATCAGATTGGGTTTCATTACTGAGACTTGACGCTTCCCTGGACCGCATATAGTTTCTAAGAATTGAGATGGCCCATGCAGCATAATGTTGTAGCTGGCAATCCTTGGTATTTTGAGCGATAAGGAATATTTCTTGCACAACTGGAGTCAACTGCCGAATAAAATATGAGTTTGAAAGCAAAGGACCTGACACATACGAAATTTCCTGTAGCAACATAAATGGATGTTAGGACCCCATCCACATTTTTCTAAATGGCAAATAAAGAGCAAGGATTTCGAAACAAATAGACCAGAAATTTTACGTTTTCCTCAGAACTGGAAGGAGGTGCACGGGGTAGAGGATGTGAATACACCAAATTCCCAGCACCAGCTCCTAAAACGTTAACAACTCCGAGCATGCCACCAAAGTGAACCACCGGTGGGTTAAGTCCAGAGTAACATGTCTTGAACAGCTCTAGTAAGCCTTTTACAGACTCAACTACCACAGGGTGGATACCTTCATTCAGAACAGAACCAAGGAGGTCTCCAGCCCCAATACAGGAAGCTATCAACAAACTCTTATGGAAAGCACCGGACTTTTTAACAATCAGCAACTCAGAAATAAGGTTCTTGAAACAATTGATTAGATGATCCACCTCATTTGCATCAAAAAGTTCCACTTTTTGGCAGAAAGTGATAACAATTGGGAGTGCAAGGCAGGCACCGGCTG
Organism: Arabis hirsuta; assembly: GCA_964056655.1. Taxonomy (NCBI): domain Eukaryota; kingdom Viridiplantae; phylum Streptophyta; class Magnoliopsida; order Brassicales; family Brassicaceae; genus Arabis; species Arabis hirsuta. Next base: position 26,144,141 of record OZ053308.1, read on the forward strand.
AGAAAACTCTCACTGATACCTTACTATTAGAACCTGGAGTTTGCTTAAAAGAATCTGCATATGGGATCCATGATGCGATCAGGGTTTTAATCTTTACAACAGCGTCTTTCTTCCCAGCCCTGTATATAGCACCAACTGACATCCCCAAACCTATGATAAGTCCAGCAAGACCCCATGTATCATCATCAAAATCATCAGAATTATCATCCAACAGCTGAGGTAAACCTGTAATATTGTCTTCCTTTCCAGGTGGGAACAATGCCGACAAGCTTTCTAGGATATCACACGAAGTGTGGAGGAAACGATGTAATACTGAAGATAGCAACCTCACTATCCTTCCTAAGAGCTGTTCTTCTTGGTTTCTGTAGGACTCACTGTCTATATCAGAGCTCGCAGAGGCTTCAGTACGAGTGAGCAGATCTTGGCATGATAAACCCAATCCAACCCCACAGGCTCCTTTTACAAGAGTGCTTTTACTGCTACACAAAACCTGAAAGCAATTTTTAAGCCAATAAGATGCATGATAAATATATTTTTCGCTGCATGCTTACTTTAAAGTGAATAGAGATTACATAAGGAATGACAAAGACCAAGACTGAATTTGCAGGCATATCACTAAAAATTTACTACTCACTACACGTTTTCATAAAAGAGTTAGCCCTATAATAGTTTTCAAAAGTTACATTGACCAATATTAACTCATAGGTATAGACAGTACCTCAAGAAGCCCAGAGATATTCTGAAATTTCTGCTTGTGGTCAGTCACGTGTAGAGACGACGAGATCAATCCAAGAGATATACCAGCCGTCCACTGACGGTGTTCATGCTCATGCTCCAACAACCAACCCAACAGAAATTTTGATGCAGTTGCTTTAATATTGTGAGCAGCAGCTGGCAAAGCCTGAAAGAATAAACAGATTAAATCTTCTACTTTGAGACACTTGGCCACTACAGATATGGAGGCATATTTATTCTTACTGAACATAGTGCCCCCACTGCCAGTGCAATGTTTTCTGCAGATCTCGGAAGAGTTTCTTCAGCCATGTATACCAAACTCTACATGAAACAACACAAAAGCATCTCATAAACATTTGAACATTTAAAAGTGTGAAGCTTGAACTAAGCTACACTATCTCAAACCTTCAAAATGTTGTTTGCAGCTTTAGAAGTTTTATCAGATGATAATTCTGTTGCCGTTGCATCAATGGACAACATAGTAGCTCTCATCCAACGCCACATAAAAACTTTCAGTGATTGCAATGAAATAAGTGCAAGGGGAATATTTCTTGAGAGCTGGAGAGATTTGACTACTACTTTAAATGCCTCCTCGTATTGACCATATATATCACGAAAGCTCTGTGATTAAAAGTATGCGACTCAGTACGCTGAAGTATAGAAAATCTCCTAGCCGAAAGGGAAATATTCTTACTCTTGATGACCCAAACTTCACATCTCTGGGATTAAAAGATAGACATAATAATGCCGCACCAGGTAGTTCTCCAGTCTTAATTCCTTTTCCTGTGAGTCAAATAGTACTGCGCTTAGTCCATGCAGAGTACCAAGAAAATTACATAACTGATTTTATCTATTCCAAAAGACTCACTTGCATTTCTCACTAATTTGTGCTAACAATTTAAGGACTACTTTAGCTGAAAAATCAACTACACCTGCAGGGAAGATGACCTGAGGTATCACATCTAGCAGCTTCTCAATCTTATTACCAGGAACTTTTTTCTCTCTTACATATCTACGCCGGATGCTGAAAAGTCAGAAAAAGCAGTTTTAATATGTTGTTAATGATGATCTAAACTAAAAAGAATCAGTAGATTACAAGCTCTATACCTGTGCTCGTGAATCATGATCTTGGTTGAAAGGCCTTCTAAAGCATTCAGAATTTTTGCATTTGTCTCCGAGAAGAGCAAATATGCACAATTCTTGTTGAAGTCAGAAATTTTGTTTTCCAAAAATGATACCTGGAAGAAATGGATCAGAATTAATTAGTTTAGAACCAAAGGAAACCAAAAATGGCCTGGAACAGAAATTCAATACGTACCTCATATTGACCAAGGGCCATTAAGGCACAGACTCTTGCCTTTGTCCATTGGGTATCATGAGGCATCTGCATAGAGCTCCCAGTTTCCCACAAAATGTTCAGAACCTTTTCTGCATCTTCAGGATATGCTTCGGCATCCATGGCACCCCACTTTAGAAGAAGGCATACACTGCAACATATTCATTATAATAGACTTAATAGTGCTAGTTATACATCAAATATATTTTTTTAATCTCAAATAACAATAGCTAAAAGATCCATGCACCACATTAAACACCTCGATCGTGCCTGTAAATAAGATTTGGGATATGAGAGCTGCTAACCTATAAGCAAGGAAAGGATCCAGTTTGATGTTTTGAGCATGTTTCTCAATGACACCCCATGCAGTATAGAAATCTGGATGGACAACACAAAAGTTACTTGATAAAATATGAGGGAAATACAAAGGAGTTAATCAACACAAGCAAGCATCAAGAGAGTACCAATGACATCGGCTTCACACAGATGGGAAAGACTCTGAAAACCAAGCGCCTGAACTGAACAGTCTTGGCTTTCTATGCAGGCCTATCAAAGTATGAATCCAGTGGAAAAATTTGAAGGCACCCCAAAAGTTTCAGTATACAGCCAAAGCAGCAAACATAGTTGAGAAACTATACCTGAACAGACAAGATTAGGTCTACTCCCCTATCAGGGTGTCTCTTGCACACATCGTGAATGGAAGCAGCCATACTAATGCAGATATGCCTCTCTGAAATAAATTCTATAAATCCTTTCGGACGTAACACCTCCTGAGTATTCAAAATAATTAGTACCATAGAAATACATAAAAATAGTACAAGCATGAGTTCATCAATGTTGAGCAAAATTTCACAGGGGTATAGAATAGCTTACTTGCAGACTTGAAAAGGCACGGTCATTGACAACCCAGGTCTGGCAAAGTAATCTAATGGCTGTAGCATACAACAGACTAAAATAAACTATCATCAGAGCTACTCATGTCAACTCCATTGCAATAGGAGTATAGAAATCAAACAAGGTAGAGCACAGAAACCCAGTTCAACAAGATCGGTAAACGTAGGCTAAAGCATGAAACATCATATACTAATCTTTTGGGTTCCAATTTTACGTTTAAAATATAAAATAAGAATTAGAAAAGTTAAAGGAACCACTGATAGCTGTTTACAAAGACTACCAGTTTACCAAAGAGCAAAGGTTAAAATCGAGTTTTGCAAGCACTAAGTAAGGGTTTCAACCCAAATTCAACTATTATAAACACGATTTAAAAAAACATGATACACAAGAAATGATCAGAAAAAGGTGTACTGACCCTTTCGCATCCTTGTGTAGCATTGGTGTAATAGTCTGAACTACAAGTGGAATCATCACCTGTTGTGCAGCTAGTGATGGAAGCAACCCCAGAAGTTTTGACTGCAAGTTAAGGAAATAAAATGGGAACTTGACTATATGTAAAGAAATAAGGAGAAACAAGCACTTGGATTTGAGAGTAGTCTCACCAACAAACTCTGACAAGGGACACCAGGTCGAGATAACAAGTTGCTGTAATATAGAACAGCTAACAACAGTGGGACACTCATTTTAAAATCAATGCCACCGATAGCAGACAAAGAATCAATAGCATCAGGTCCTAGGGAAGGATGCAACACCAAGACACCGGCAACAGCCCCCAGTAAAATAGGTATCTCTTGCGAAAGAGAAAGCGATGCAGATAACTTTTTTCTATCCCTAAACCGTTCAGCATGTTCCCTAAGTAGTGGACTCCAAGTCGCGAGTCCAGCATAAGTTTCCTTTTTTTCACTTCCATTGATGTAAGCCACTCTGAGGAAGGAGGACGTGGACGATGGGAAGTCATTCTGGAAAAGAAAAACATTAAGACTTGATAAGCAATTTGATTCCAAGTTTCTTTGTGAAATACTTTGGTATGGACATAAATCAAAATAAACATGCCTATCTCTCACCAACCCTCGAAGGGTAACCATTTGAAATAACCTAACCCATGAGTGAATCTATGTAACTTATTATCGACAGACTTTCAAAAGAAAATACCAAGTTTCTCCACAGGAAATAAACCTGATGCCAAAGTTGCTGCATGGTTCTAGATACGACAGAGCCCACCCCGCTGAGTGGTGAATCTCCCTTACTTGTGTGGACCTCAATCTTTGGTGCATTTGACAATGTTACCAAGACATTTTCTACGATGGAAAGAACCTTACTTGCTGCTCCTTTGACTGATTTAGAAGGAGAAGACATCAGAGTGATGATAGGGAACAATAATAGAGGCTCCACACTTGAACAGGCTGCGTCTCTAACCGACAAGTTTTCTACAAAAGTATTGAAAAGAATCAATTCTCAGTCATCAAAAAATATACACATACACATACACATTTTTGCCAGGAAACAGGGAGTGATAGCAGGGCAAACCAAATTGATTGAAGTAAATTAGCTACTACAATATTAGCCAATGAAACAAGCAAGAGTCTAATGAAAAGATAGATGGAGACAGAGATATACCATTTTCACTTTTCCATCTGAGCAGAAAAAGCAGGAACTTTAAAATAGAGAGTTGTTCATGCTCGACATTGGACTTGGCAAGCATGAAAACTAGTGAGAGAACCACCAAGGATAAATCACGTGAATATGGTAATCCAAGGTCTTTCTGAACAGCTAACAAGTGCTTCAACGATTCGATAACAGGCTCTTGTTCAGTTGTTTGGACATGAGGAGAGGCACAAAGAAAAATTACGGCCTCTACCAGTTGCACACCGAGCAGATGAACTTTTGTTACTTCCTGCTAGCATTAATAAACGAATGAATGTCGGACAACGAGCACAAAGATTAACGTGAAGGCAAGAGGCAATTAGCGCATACCAATTTAGTTCCAACCAAGTCTCTCACAACCACAGTGTAGGCATCCACTAGAGTCTTGACAATGCAGCTAAAATTTCTATTGTCCTGAATAGTTTCAGAAATTTAGAACTGGGTCATAATATTGCATTCACCAAACTGACTACCCATAATGTATACTTACTTCCAGATTTTTGCCCGGGATATATTTTAGGCAGCGGATAAGCAATCTGAATAGTGGCAGTGCTTCATGGCGGCATGAGCAACAAAGGGAAGCCATTGATGAAATCAATTCCCTCGCAAACAAAGACGTCGATGAATCTGCAAGCGAGTTACGCAATATTGTGTAATTCAGGAACGGCTCCAAGAACTCACATACTCCCACCATTCCCAATCGCCGATTATGCATCACAAAAAGTGATACTTGGTGTAGAAGCTCAGTCTGTGTCTCCGCTCGGCTAGAAAGAATCTGCAACCAAACAAACAACAAGGAGAAGCATCAAAGAACGGCTAATTTCGACATATTTAACACAGAATCACGAATCACATACCCTGACAAACGGATGATTCTCTGTCGAATTGAACTTCCAGTTCCCATCTTTCTGTTCATAACCCATACGAATCAAAAACCCTAAACCCTTCACAAAGAGCGAAACCAATTTCGTGTCGCATCCTTCGAGAGCTGATTGAAGTTCCAGCAAACCGCGGGAGAGGTCTAGAACGGAGTCTGATACTAATCGGCATAGCTCATGAACTGATTGATCAACGACAATGACGGATTCGGAAGTGAGACAGAAGGAGATAGCTTGTCTTCCGGCTTCGGATTCCGATCCTAGTCGGTCTGGAGCAGATCGTAGCTTGGAGAAGACGGAAATCACAGCGAATCTCTGTATCGAAGGTTGAGGTACGCGAGTTTTCTCTAGTAACGAAGCATACGAGGCCATCGCTTTGATCAGAGAGAGAGAGAGAAAGCAACGGCAACTTCGGAAGCGTGAACGGAGAGATGTGGAATTTTCAGTTTTCAGCGCCGGGAAGGGGAAGAAGGCCGACTAATAATAACCGATGTCAAATTAAGAGAGAAATTGGCAAAAGAACCCTGAACTTTACCGAAAACAAAACAATGACCCTAACGTTTTTTATTTTGATATATAAAACCTTAACTTCAAGAAATTGTGGAAAACGACACCCGACGTTAACAAAGCCCACCAACAATGATAAACGATGTGTCGAGTTAAAAACAACTCCAATTGTGATACGAAGGGTTTGTATTTTATAGGGAAACTTTCTAAATTGTGTTTTTGTCTTCAAAATTTAACCTAAAATAATTTGCTTTTAAGAATATATCTAGGATAACTTTTTAAAAATTGTATTGTTCAAATAAGACTTAATATTTTTTTTACTAATAAATATTTAAATATAAAATTATTAACACATTAATTAATTATTTTAGTTCATAATTATAATTAATATTAAATTTTAAAAAAATTTGAACTAAATTTCACACGTAAAATATTTTCAAAAAGGAAAAATATTGCAGAGTTTGAAAAAATGGCTAACAAGCAAATTTAGTTTCAATTCTACCAATAAGTTTAGAATACTTTCACAGAATTTACAAAAATTACGAAGAAACTGCCAAAATAATGACATACTATAGTTTGATAATATCCAAGTTTGTCATTAAGCTTGGAAGATTTTCGCCGAATTTACGGGTCATATGTAGAGCCTACCAAATCAATGACAGACTAACATACTAATACTTAAGTCTGCTAGTAAGTTTAGTAGACTTTCATACTACCAACATTACACGCAGTTTGACATTAATATGCAGAGCCTGCTAAAAATATGGTAAACTAGTAGATTTAAATTCAAATTTGTCATTATGTTTGGAAAACTTTCGTAGAATCTGCCAAAAATACGCATATCTGCCAAATTAATGGCAAATTACTTTACTGAAACTAAAGTCTACTAATAGTTTAACAGACTTTCAAGACGTCTGCCAAAATTACGCAAAGTCTGTCATTAATATGCAGAATTTGCCAAACAAACTGCAGATTAGCATATTCAAATTTAAATATGCCATTAAGTTTGGAAGACATTGGCAGCATCTACCACGTATACGCAGAGAGTCTGTCAAATCAGTGGCAGATTAACATATTGATACTTAAATCTGCGAGTAAGTTTAAGCGGTCATGTTAAAAAAAAAAAGACAATAGTGATGTTGTTGTTTACAGTGGAATTTAGGGCTGAGCAAAAAATTTAAAACCGAAAAACCAAACCAAACCGGACTTGAAATTACTCGAACTGAACTCAATTTTTTAAAATATCTGAATGGGTTCTCAATATCTAATACCGGAAAACTGAAGTCGAACATGAACTGAACCAAAACCCGAATATGTAACTACCCGAAACATAAATTAACCTAAATATATTTAGATTTAAGATCTGGTATGTTCATACAGTTTAGGCAATTTTATACTTTTTTTTTGTTTTTGCATTGGTATTATGGATATATTCAGCTAAAAATAACTAGTTTAATTAGGTATGTTATTTGCTTTTTACAATTTTTGTTAGTTTTTCGGATATTTTTGGACTCGAACTAAAAATAATGAAATTGAACCAAATCCATAAAAATTTGGGTAATTATGAGTATTTTCGAGTAATTTTGGATAAAAAGTATTAAAAATACCCAAACCCAAACCCAACCCCGAAAAGTATGATATTTTTGGGTTTTTTACATAAAACCAAAACCGAACCAAAATTTCAAAATAATCGAATAAGTATTATATTTCTAAAATCAAAAATACGATAACTGATTTAACCCACCCGAAACACGAATGATCACCCGAATGCCTAGTAGAATTGTTGGTAAATTGTTTTACTTGAGTCGTAATGTATGTCCCAATGTCCGTTCATCTTCAACTTGCAAATAGAGTTTTGAAATATATCTACACTGATCAGTCTCTTTTATTCTGCAACCTCTAATATTCATCTTACTGCTTTCTTTGATGATGATTAGGTTGGAAGATTTTACATTTTTTTGGATAATTTTCTTATCTCATTGAGGTCTTTGTTTCTCGAAGCGATTTTGAACTGAATATAAAGTCATAGATGATGCAACCTTTAAGTTGATTTGGCAACATTCATTGCTCAAGGATTTACATTGCACACCAAAAGCTTTTACTAGTCTGTTTAATCAATCGGTTCTAGATATACTTTTAGTTTTTTATGAGAGAACAAAACATATAGATATGAGAAATGTTACAAAGTGGTTTTCTCAAGACCATTTCACAGCTTGTTTCTTTTATCTTGAAGGAAGAGTATTGAAGTTATATTCGGTTCAGCAATTTATTGTGTTTTAAACTCTCGATGAAACGTAATTTTGGTTATAATAACAGAATATTAATTTTCTTAATTTTCTCTCTCTGTATTCATCAAGAACATATTCTAATAATACATAACTAAAATTGACTCGTGCGACGTGCAATTTTTTGTTTTACAATTTTATTAAAGTTAATGGCAAAACTTTGATTTAGTTATTTATTTTATGTTTCCGTTATTTTTTAAAAACTTTATATCTATATTTTTTTATTTGTAACTTTCATAATGTTAACAATTAAAACAGTAATATTGCTAAAAGTTAAAACAGTCTGTGCATAATCTTTTTTTTCCTTAAACTTTCAAATAATTTTGTTTTGTAGCTTTTTTGGGTTCAAAGCTGTAACGATCGCGAACCAATTTCTGAGAATTTTGGTCGTGCGTCGATCGACGCAAAGTTAAATTGAACCGAATGGATCGGTTTTGGAGCGTCAGAATTGGCTCGGCTTAGGGGAAACCCTAGGGCTCAGGTATAAAAAGGGGTCAGCCGTTTTTCTGTGATTGGAGAGAGTTCCAGTGAGTTTCCAGAGAGTTTTGAGATAGGATTTGAGAGAAAGGAGAATCATTGTTGACTTCTTCCTGTTCTTGATCCTAAAAGCTCGGATTGTGTGTTGGGAGGCTCTGGATTGGTGATCTAGTGCTCATCCTTCGCGAAGGAGGAGAGGATTTCGGATTGGAGATCTGATTTCGAGTGTTCTTCGCGTTCTTCATAGTTCATTCCTTTCTCCTTTCTAGAACCAAGGTGAGTGCATGACCATGGCTTATATGGGTAAAGAAATTGATAAGATGTGATTGATTGTGTTGTTTGGATGGATTTCGTGCTTGTATTGGTGAATTTTGTGCAGGAGATCTATGTGACGCGTTCTGGAATCGATCCATGAGAGGATAGGTTCAATTCCTGGACTCTGCGATGGTGCGTCGATCGACACACGAGCGGTGCGTTGATCAATACACGAGCAGTGCATTGATCGACACCGGGGTTGTGTGTCGATCAACGCACGATCTGTTGTGCTGATTCTCGTTTGATTGTTCGTGTTGTGCATTATTGTTTGCTCATCCTGGTATTGTATCATTTTCTTATGCTTGTGTGTATAGCCAAGTAGATGGGATGACCGTCTCACTGAGTATTTGTGATAATACTCACGCATTTCTTTAACCATGTGATGCAGGTAAAGAAAAAATGTGATCGTGGAATCGCGGCTATGAAGAGGAGATGATTTAGTGTCTCGATTGGTTGCTGTGATTGGATTGTTTAGAATCGCTAGGCTGTTGTTCTATAGAATTGATGTAATTGTTGTTTGAATTGGTCTTTGAATTGGTTTAATCGTGGAATTAAAATGGTTATTTGGTTTGGTGGATTATTCGTTGTTGAGTTGATTTCCGCTTTTGATGTTAGCTTGATTGGATATTGAGAATTAATGTTTATGGGAACATCGATTTGAGTCCAATGTTTAAAAAAAAGGGTCGGGTTGTTTCAGTTTGGTATCAGAGCCCTTATGGTTCTAGGGTGGGAGAACGTAATTGATTATGTGAGTGAGTCAATTGTGTGTGAAATGTGGTTGCATTGATTATGAGTAGTTAATCAATTGTTGTGTGGGTTTGGAGTCATAGATCATCTTCTTCGAACCTTCAATGAGATTCTACGGTATGTGTTTTTATGATTTTTCTAGCTTTCTAGTATGCTTAGTGTTCTGCCGTGGTAGTGTAGAGAGATGGCTAGAATTGCTAGAGGTAGAGGCCGTGGTGGTCGTGGAGGCCGTGGTGGTCATGGAGGATGTGGACGCGGTCGGAGGCTTGAGAGTGAGTCCGCCGCCGCGGGTGAGGCCCAGAGTCCCGCGGAGGAGCAGGTGGCAGCTTGCGCAGATGTTTCAGGAGAGGTCCGTGGGTGTGGCCACTGTGAGTACCAGTGTGAGGACTGGTGGGAATGGTGTGGGGGTGTGGGTTCCGGTGTGGCTGGCGGTGTGGCTGGCCCGGGTGGGGGTGCTGCTGCAGGTGTAGCCCAGAATCGAGATAATTGTTTGGTGGGACTGCTACAGCTGATTTTGAAGCGGTTACCAGGAGGGGTGCCAACTCAGGTTCAGGCTCCAATAGGGCTACCAGTGGCAGGAGTACAGCCAGATATGGTTGGTGTGCAGTCGGGTATGGTTGGAATGCAGTCGGATATGGCTAGTGTCCAGCCAGGTGTGGCGGCTGTGGAGGAGCTCCCATTCTATCTTAGGATGATGGAGCAGATGCATAGAATTGGCACGGAATTTTTCTCGGGAGGTGCCAAGCCTGAGGAGGCTGATGAGTGGCGGTTGAGACTAGAGCGTAACTTTCGCTCTATCAGGTATCCAGAGGGATATCGGGTGTATCTAGCATTTCATTACCTAGAGGATGATGCGCATCTCTGGTGGAGAGGTGTTGAGGCCAGGAGGGTGTAGGCAGAGATGGCCTGAGATGACTTTTTGGCAGAGTTTAATGCCATGTATTTTCCGCAGGAGGTGGTGGATCGTTTGGAGTTGAGGTTTTTGGAGTTGACTCAAGGTGACTGGTCAGTGAGGGAGTTTGACGCGGAGTTCAATCGACTTCTGGTTCATGCGGGTAGAGGCATAGAGGGTGAGCAGGCCGAGGTGAAGAGGTTCTTGAGGGGACTTCGATCTGATTTGAGGACTCGCTGTAGAATGAATAGGTTCGCCATGAAGGCAAGTTGGTTGAGATTGCTGCAACGATTGAAGAGAACTTGAGGGAGCAGGTGGTGGTGGTTAGTCCACCTATTCAGCAAAGTAGATCGCAGCAGCAGGTGGGTCCAAACAAAGGCGGCAAGCCTGCGCAAGGACAGAAGAGGAAGTGGGAGAGCGCTTCAGGTTCAAGTCAGGGTGGTCAGGGTAGTCCGGGATGCTTCGGGTGTGGGAGCATGGATCACCAGGTGGCAAGTTGTCCGAAGAGGAATGAGGCTCGGGATGCGCGGGTGTGCTTTCACTGCAGAGAGTCGGGGCATATCAAGCCCAAGTATCCTAGGTTGCAGCAGAGGGCAGTGGCGGTAGTGCAACCGGTGGCTCAGATTGTAGTGGTACCGCGGATGTTTACTTCGGTGGGGGTGGGTGATTCTAGCGCAACACAGATCACAAGTAAATTTCAAAATTTGACTTGTTAAATTCTAAAATTGTTGAATTTAGGCTCTCTAATAGAATGTTAGGGTTCTTAGGCACATGGAATTTGTGCAAAGACCTTAGTCATGGGCGGTAGTGAGTTCCATATACTGTTTAATTATGGAGCTACAAATTGCTTCATTGCTCCGGAGTGTGCGGAGGACAGCGGTATCTGGAGCGATTTCGATGAGCAGCCGGGAGTAGTTAAGGTTGCTGGTGGCAAGTCTTTAGCTACTCTTGGGTGAGCTAGAGGCGTGGATATTCAGGTGGCGGGCGAGTCTATGCTAGCTGATCTTATTATTAGTCCGGTGGAGCTGTATAATGTCATTCTGGGTATGGATTGGCTGGGTCGATACAGAGTTCATCTAGATTGTCATCGGAGACGAGTTGTGTTTAAGCGAGAGGCGGGGAGGTTGGTTTATCAGGGAGTGAGGCCGACTTCCGGGAGCCTTGTGATTTTGGCAATTCAAGCCGAGCAGCTGATTGAGAAGGGCTGTGAAGCGTACTTGGCGACGATTGTGATGTCAGAGACTGTTGGAGAGGTTGCAGTTGGGGATATTCGAGTTGTTCAGGACTTCCAGGATGTTTTCCAGTCGTTGCAGGGATTACCACCATTTCGATTTGATCCTTTCACGATTGAGTTGGAGCCCGGGACAACTCCAATATCTAAGGCGCCTTACCAAATGGCTCCAACAGAGATGGCAGAGCTGAAAAAGCAGTTGGATGATCTATTAGGGAAAGGATTTATCCAGCCTAGCAGTTCACCGTGGGAAGCGTCGGTGCTGTTTGTGAACAAGAGGGATAAGAGTTTCCGGTTATGCATCGATTACCGGGGACTTAGCCGAGTCACTGTGAAGAACAAGTATCCTTTACCGCGGATTGATGAGTTGTTGGATCAGTTGTGAGGGGCTACTTGGTTCTCCAAGATTGATTTGGCTTCGGGTTACCATCAGATTCCTATCGACGAGGGAGATGTTAGGAAGACTGCTTTCAGGATTAGGTATGGGCATTACGAGTTTGTGGTGATGCCATTTGGTTTGACAAACGCACCAGCAGCGTTCATGGGACTAATGAACGGGGTATTCCAGGAGTACTTGGACAAGTTTGTGATTATCTTCATTAATGATACTTTGGGGTATTCGAGGAGTCCTAAGGGCCACGAAGTTTATCAGAGAGTGGTTCTGGAGAAGCTGCAGGAGCAGAAGCTATACGCGAAGTTGAGCAAATGCAGTTTTTGGCAGCGAGAGCTGAGTTTTCTCGGTCGTGTGGTTTCTGCAGATGGAGTTTCTGTGGATCCGATATAGGCTATCAGAGGGTGGCCTAGACCGAGGAATGCCACTGAGATCAGGAGTTTTCTCAGGTTGGCAGGTTACTACAGGAGGTTCGTCAAGGATTTTGCAAGTATGGCGCAGTCAATTACAAAGCTGACGGGGAAAGATGTCCATTTTGTGTGGTTTTTAGCTTGCGAGGAGAGTTTTGAAAAGCTGAAGAAGATGTTGACTAGTACACTGGTGTTAGCGTTACTCGAGCCGGGTGAGCCTTATGTGGTGTATACAGATGCTTCGGAAGTTGGTCTGGGTTGCGTGTTGATGCAGCAGGGGAAGGTAATTACTTATGCTTCGAGGCAGTTGAGGAAGCACGAGAGCAACTACCCTACCCACGATCTTGAGTTGGCTGCGGTGATTTTTATCTTTATGGCGGAAAGGTCCATGTGTTCACAGACCATAAGAGCCTGAAGTATTTATTTACGCAGCCAGAGCTGAACCAGAGACAAAGGCGTTGGATGGAGTTGGTAGCAGATTACGATCGATAGATTGTTACCATCCGCGAAAGGAAAATCTGGTTGCAGATGCGTTGAGTCGGAAGATAGTTGCTTCGCCTCAGGAGTGGGATGTGGAGGCTTTGGTGAGTGAGATTAGCACTTTCAGGTTATATGTTATCTCACAGGAGCCGTTGGGGTTAGAGGCAGCTAACCAGACAGATTTGCTGAGCAGGATTTGAGTTGCTCAGGATAAGGATCAGGGATTGATTGATGCTTCTAAAGTTGCAGGTGCTGAGTATCAGGTCTTTATGAATGGGACGATACTTATGAACGGACGAGTTTGTGTGCCTAAGGATGAAGATCTACGGCAGGAGATTCTGAGAGAGGCTCATATGAGCATGTTGTCTATTCATCCGGTAGCAACTAAGATGTACTGGGATCTGAAACGGTCAAGATGAAGAAGGATGTTGCTAAATGGGTGGCAGCTTGCCATGTGTGTCAGTTAGTGAAGGCTGAGCATCAACTTATGAGTGGTTTATTGCAGAATTACCCATTCCGTAATGGAAGTGGGATATGATTACCATGGATTTCATGGTGGGATTGCCAGTTTCGCGAACTTATGAAGCTATCTAGGTGATTTTGGAACGTCTGACTAAGTCAGCATATTTTCTTGCTATTAAGAAGACCGATGGAGCGGCGGTGTTGGCTAAGAAGTATGTGCGGGAGATAGTGAGGCTGCATGGAGTGCCAGCGATTATTGTGTCAGATAGAGATCCGAGGTTCGCTTCAGAGTTTTGGAGAGCCTTTTAGGCTGAGATGGGCACTAAGGTGCATATGAGTACTACTTATCATCCTCGGACAAATGGGCAATCTGAGAGGACGATTCAGACACTCGAGGATTTCTTGAGGATGTGTGTGTTGGATTATGGTGGTTATTGGGTGGATCACTTGAACTTGGTAGAGTTCGCGTATAACAACAACTACCAGGCAAGTATCGGTATGGCTCCATATGAGGCTTTGTATGGGAGACCATGTCGTACACCATTATGCTGGAATCAAGTGGGGGAGAGCAGCATGTTTAGTGTAGATTTTGTTCAGAAAACGACGGAGAAGATCCGTGTTTTGAGGCTGAACATAAAGGAGGATCAAGATCGGCAGAAGAGTTACGCCGATAAAAGGAGAAAAAAGTTGGAGTTCTAGCTTGGAGATCAAGTGTATCTCAAGGTTGCGATGGTGAGGGGTCCTAACAGATCCATTTCAGAGAATAAGCTAAGTCCGAGGTTTATGGGTCCGTTCAGGGTTGTGGAACGGGTTTGACCAGTAGCTTATCATTTGGAGTTACCTCAGAGTATGAAGGCTTTTCATAAGGTCTTCCATGTTTTGATGCTGAAGAAGTGTCTGAGGAGGTGTTGGCTAGGATTATGGAGGATTTTCAACCCAACATGACGTTAGAGGCGAAACCTGTGAGGATTCTCGAGAGGAGAGTCAAGGTGTTGCGCCAGAAGAGGATACCATTATTGAGAGTCTTGTGGGACTGTAACGGTATTATGGAAGAGACTTGGGAACCAGAGGCGAAGATGAAGGAAAAGTTCTCGAAGTGGTTCGAGAAGCAAGTTGAGGCTTAAGTTTGTTTTTTCTAGTTTTCGGTTTCAGTGATAGCATGTTGCTATGAGTTTTGATGTATTTTTCGTTTGGTGATGTAACGAGTGATATATTTTTGAGATTCATAAGATTGGTTTTTCTTATTGATGAGGTTATAAGATGTGAGTTCTTATGGTATGACTGGTGTGGTCCTAAGGTTGGGTTGGGAGTCTAGAGATAGAAGTTCTATGTGAGTTATAACTTTTCTATCGACTAAAGAGCTAGAGATAGAAGTTCTTTGTGAGTTATGATTTGTCTATTTTCTAGTGAGCGTCTAGGAGTAAGAGTTCTATGTGAATTAGGACTTGCCTATTTCCTAGAGAGAGTCTGGAAATAGAAGTTTTTGTGAGTTGGAACTATCTATTTTTCCAAGAGACTCTAGTGGAAACACCCTATGTAATTGGGTTGTTTCAGATGACCTAGAGATTGGTCATGGATGTCATGATATTCCGGGATAGGGGATGTCATGATGGAACCACGAGAGGTGATTTTAGTCGACAGGTGCTTATGATACATGTTGCAGAATTGATTGCTCCAGGGGCTAGTGAGTTTCCTTGCATATACTTGAGGGACGGGGTTCTCTCCAGGGGATAGTGTATTTCCCTGCATATACTTTGAGGGACAGAGTTCTCTCCAGGGGATAGTGAGTTTCCCTGCATACCGATAGCTTGATGGACTGTGTGTTCCGAGAGTGGGAGGGGCATGGAACATACCGATAGCCTGACAGACGGCGGTCCTGAAGGTGGGAGGGATATGATATACACCGAATGCTCAAAGGATGACGACCCTGAGAGTGGGAGGGGTGTATATATATATATGAGTTATGAGCAATAATGTCTGAAACGTGATTGTAAGTATGAGACTAGATGAGCTTCAGGGATCGGAAGTTGATCTCAGGTGGTGCTAGCTGGGTTTTGGTTAGGATTGTAGCCGTAGTGAGACGGTGTTGTGTGATTCGAGGTCGAATTCGTGTTAGTGGGGAGAATTGTAACGATCGCGAACCAATTTTTGAGAATTTTGGTCGTGCGTCGATCGACGCAAGGGTGTGCATCGATCAACGCAATGTTAAAATGAACCGAATGGGGAGCGTCAGAATTGGCTCGGTTTAGGGGAAACCCTAGGGCTCATGTATAAAAAGGGGTCAGCCATTTTTCTGTGATTGGAGATAGTTCCAGTGAGTTTCTAGAGAGTTTTGAGAGAGGATTTGAGAGAAAGGAGAATCATTGTTGACTTCTTCCTGTTCTTGATCCTAAAAGCTCGAATTATGTATTTGGAGGCTCTGGATTGGTGATCTGGTGCTCATCCTTCGCGAAGGAGAAAAGGATTTTGGATTGGAGATTTGATTTCGAGTGTTCTTCGCGTTCTTCATAATTCATTCCTTTTTTCTTTCCAGAACCAAGGTGAGTGCGTGACCATGACTTATCTAGGTAAAGGAATTGATAGGATGTTATTGATTGTGTTGTTTGGATGGATTTCGTGATTATATTGGTGAATTTTGTGCAGGAAATCTATGTGACGTGACGCGTTCTGGAATCGATTTATATAAATTTTTTTTTGCTATATATATAGCTTCTCAGATTCAATATTTACTTCAAATTCTTTATTACTACCTCAAATTCTTTTACTTTTTCTATCACATTTGTATAGAAATTGTATTACAATAGAAATTCTATAAATTAACATTCAATAAATTAATAAAAAATTTAGTCCCAAATTAATTTTTTAGGTATAATTAATATTTTTATAAATAATAAAAATATTGTCCGCTCCACATTAATTTTTAATTTATAAAGTTTTCGCTGTATGTTTTAAATCTAACGTCTTTTACCAAGAAACAAATTTAGTCAACGGACTACTCAACAACGACCAGATTTATTTCGCTTTTTATTTCATTGACAGACACATTGTAGTTTTATTTGGACACGACAAAACATAACAAACGTACACATATCGACAAATATTCTTAGAAGGAAGAAACTGGGACACAAAAAGTAAAATTACAAATTGCCTTTCCAACAGAAGCCCACAGTTTTATAGAATGGACCTCCTGCCCTTACCCGGCTCAGTGGTCTCATTGGAGTCATGGACCTCGTGGGACTTATCTTGCACGTACTGGCCCATCTCCTTTCCCTTCTGACCAGCATAGCCTACCACGTCAGCCATACGCCGTTTAGCGTAGTCCAACTGCTCCGGTACTGTATCACTCGTCCCACGGAGGTAGTTTAGGACCCATGAGACCGAGCTAAGACCCGTCAGCCCAAACACCCCAGAAGCTAAGATTCCGGTGACAGCGAGCGCAATGGTGAGAGCCGCCGGGACAATCACTGGACTGAATAGGAGGAAGAGTGGAATGGAGACCAAACAACCGATCACCGAGCCAGCTAGAGTGAGCCCAGCTAGGGTTAGCAGTGTTCCACCAACGGGAACTCCTGCTATAAGTGCCATGACCTGTACGGATGCATGTAACCATTATATCGAGTTTGATCTAAGTGTTGTTTATTTAGACTATAAATTTTTCTATAATTACTAATGTCAACAACTCAAAATGTTCAAAATCCAACCATGCATGACCATGTGGATATGATCCTATATATGCATGCATGCATAAATATTTAAACATCTAAGAAAAGAGAAACACAAGATCAATACTTGGGTACTGGAGGGGCCACGATTCTTGAAATCAGAACCAGCACCATAACCATAACCATAACCATAACCAGTATCATCTTCATAGCCCGGCTGAAGATGAACACGTTTGTCAGTACGGTCGACATGCACACGTCTGTCCACATTCGCCATATCGAATTGTATGATTTAAAACTAAAGAGCAAAGTCTAACTAAGAGGACACAAAAGGGGAAAAAGAGATATATGGAAATGGGATTGAAATGTTTCTTTTTGTAGTAGTAGTAAGAAGGATATTTGGAGAGAAGAGAAGAGGACACGTACGTAAGAAGGTGTTGAAGGGAGAAGTGTGGCTTTGCATGATTTCCAAGTTTCATTCTTTACCTGATCATCTTTTCTTTTTTCAAATAATAACAACAAAAACATTCGGTTTACAAACTCTTCCCTCGATTCACTTGTGTGCCTAAAACATCGGCAATTAAATTTTTGATGAGCAATTAATATTTAGAATCAAAAATATTATCGGCAATTAAAATTTTTCAAAATAGAAAAATTCGAATAAACCTATATTAAAGCATCATCTTATTTGTTTTATTTATTTGTCATGCTAGATTTATTCTAAAAGTCTTTTTTTTTTTCTAACAAAAATCGCATGTTTATCTAAATACACAAGCAAAACACTACATATGTCTGCTGGTTCTATGATTGTTGGTCTTTTCAAATCCATATCTAACTCCCGACATTAATATGATATTGTTCACTATGAATCCAGGTGACAGACCCCGTACATATTTGTCTTATGGGTTCTTTCGTTAAACTATTTATAATGATTTTGATTTTCAACACTTTATTATTTATATTTTAACACTTTACATGATTTTTTCTCTGTTTCACCTAATAATTCAACACATATTTACTTTTTACATTCTACAATGGTTTTGTTTAATATAATATAACACCCTCTCTATTTTATTTATTTATTTCTTATTCTTAGTTTTTTATGTTTTTGTGTTTATAATTATATACTAATAACAATTAACACTTTAAATTAAATTAAAATAATTAAGAGTTGAATTAAAATTGTGATTATAGCAAAAAAATATTTTTTTTGTGTTCAAATCAAATGAAACATATCTCTATTTATAAAATATAAAAAATGATGAATTTTGATAAGAAAATTTTGAAAAATAAATTAATTTTCAATGAAATAATTAATCCCAAATAATTAAAATAAAATAAAATAATATCAAAAGTTTCAGCAGCCAATAACATTATAACATGTGGTCCAATTAAAATTACCCTCCGTGCGGGACTGTTTGCTATGTCTTTGTTGGTCCCATTTTTTTTGTTTTCAACGTGATGTAATTTTACAACACAATTTTTGCCACATAATTAACAATAGGGGTGTGCAAAAAAACTAAACCGAACCGAATCGAACCAAACCAAACCGTAATTAGGTTTTTGGTTAGGTTTTGGTTTTATCTATAAACTCGTTTGGTTGCCATTTTAAAATTATTTCGGTTTTGGTTTGATTTCGGTTTAAAACCGTAAAACTGTTTGGGTTTTCAGTTTTTTCAAAAAATTATATAATTATTATGAGTTTAATAAATCTTGATGAGATAGTGATGTACTAATTAGTTAAATGCTATCTTAATCAAATTATATAGAATCTTTATAAGGTATGTATTTATATACCTTCTACTCAAAAAACTGATATTGATAATAAGAATGTTTTTCTAGTTTTCTCCTTTTACGTAATAGTTTTAATAAGATTAAGTTTATAATTAATTTGATTTATGCTCGGTTCTTTAAAATTTTATGTTTGTTTATTCATATTTATTTTAACTTTTTGATAATTTTTTATTTTATATAAACTGTTTCTTTCGAATATCATCAAATAAACCGAAACCAATCCAAACCGAAATACAAACAGTTATATATGGTTTGAGTTTTTGTAAAACCGATAAACCAAAAATCCGAATAAACCGAACAGTAACCATACCGAAATACAAACGTTTTCTATATGGTTTGAGTTTTTATAAAACCGATAAACTGGAAAACTGAAGAAACCGAACCGTAACCGAACCGAAAACCGAAGCGCCCACCCCTTAACAACACCTTATTCAACTATCTCATTGTAATGATTCAACAGTTTATATTTTTTTTTCAACATTTCCATCGTAAGTAGGCTTATACTAATCAGAGTTGGACATCTCTTCTATATTAAATAATTCATATCTAAATTCCAATATGAGAGTTGGATTGATATCCTGATGTATAAAGTATGATGCCAAATTATCTTCGACTTCTAGAGATAAGAGTTTTCCGATTACTAAGTAGAAGTTAAAGTTTCGCGATTATTAAATAAAAAAAAATTCAAAATTTTAAGTTTCCTATGTCTATCAAACAATATTCAATTACGATTAGATTGTTCTTTATATCTCTTACACATTATTTGGAAAGTGATTTTTTCAAAAAATTTAGGTGTTTGTTCTAGAATCATTCTCCCAAAAATTTATTGTGACATGGCATTCTAAAAAATGTGACATGGCAAAATTTATCAAAACATTTATTCCACTAATTTTGCCACTAAAACTTATATCTATGAAAATTAGTCTCACAAAAATACTTAAATTTAGTCCACTAACTCAAAAACTACACAAACAAAAAATTGTGAGAAAATTAATTAATTTTTTATTATAACTAGCCCACTAAAGCTTATACCCACGAAAATTAATCTCACAAAACTACTAGAATTTATCAGATTTTTGTTATTCATTCTAAAATTATATATAAATTTTCGTTTCACATTTAAAATAGTTTAGAACGTGATTATTGTAATAATAAAACATTTTTCTAAAATATATTTGCTGTTTGAAATTAATGATAAATCCTTACAAAAATTTAAAAGAAATTATGATATGTTTTATGAAAAAAGTTCCCAAATTTATAACAACAAATATATATTTTTTGATTTTTTTTTAACACAAGACAATTTGAAAGTAACAAAAATATTCTTCAATTCAAAACTCAAAAGTAACACAAAATTTTGATTTATAAAATTTATGTTTATATATTTTAATGTTTTAAGACATTAAATAATTTATTTGTATTCTAAATTTTAGTTAAGATATTCGGACAAGCCAAATTTAACATAATTTAAACTTATGATACAATTCAAATAAATTTGAGTTGTACATATTTATTTAACAAATAAGTACTCTTTAAATTGTTCTAAATCGTTTTTATTTCTATAGTAAACTTCATATTTTATATATAAAGTTATAAGCAAATAATAAAATATCAATATGAATATTTTTACAATTTACGTAAAATTAAAAAAATAATGTCTAATCTAAATGTCCAAATTCATATTGAACAAAAAGTATTCACAATTTTTTAAAAATATTGTTATTCACAAATTGAATAATTTACACTGGTTTATCCAAATAGATATTAAACACAATTGATCAAAATATGTCGTGTTCTGTTTTGTCAAATTTTCAATCTTTAAAAGAATTTATACACACAATATTAGTAGTTTAGTGCAATGCGTTAACGACAAGGTCGACACTACAACATCATTAAAAATAAAAAAAACTTTTAGAAACGATAAAATCTTACTTGGTTATTACGATGTAAATGAACTTATTGTCAATGTTATTAATGAAAACAGAATTGGTGCCAAAACACGGAAAATAAATAAATATATTATTTTATATAAAGAATATTGAATTTAAATCCAAACCGAACATCATTAGCAATTTTTAACCACAAAATAATTTTTTTTTAATTTATTTGATTTTTAAAATATATTTAATTGCGTATAACGTGGGGAGTCACCTAGTTTAAAATTAAAAAAAAATGATTAATGAAAATAAGACTAGACACCACTAAAAATTATGTATTTATATAATGTAATAAGAAAATATATGCATTAAAAAGTTCAAAAAAAAAAGAAGGATATGCATTAATATAATGAACTTTGATAAAATAATTGCGTACATCTAATGATTGTTGTGGCCATACTGACCACATGACTTGCAATAATTCCGTATTATACACTTCTTCAACAACCAATCCACAAAGTCCTAACCTATGATTACTAAATTATAAGTACCTTTGGATCATACAAATTATCATACAACTTATCTCAAAACTAGTCGCAATCAATAGGACAGGACTCATTCGATATTTAATCGATCATATACAATATTTTTATTAACTTTTTATTAACAACTGCAAACTATATTGTTTTCAAGTCTGAATGAACAATCCAGACACGATCACTTGGTTATCTTTTCATAATTCCTATGGTATACTAACATTTTTAACCATTTACTTAATTAATTTTCTTATACATAAAACTTATGAGATTAGGCACCAATATTCTTTTCTTGCTTAAAAAGGAATGGAAAAGAGAAGGTCGGAATCGAGCAAGAAATTTCGTAATTCCAATTGTAATTTTTTTTTAATTTGAAACTTAACCCAATTGTAATTGATAAGCAAGTTAAACGATACCGACTTCTAGGTGAATGCATATACGTGAATTGTTTTTATATTAATGTATTTTAAGGCTCACACTATATTGGTTTATTCTTTTTTTACACAATTACAAAAATACTATATTTGGTGTGTACATTTGCAAAAATGCCACATTTGGGTTGTCTATTTACAAAAATGCCACTAATTATAAATTTTTAGAACTGAAATCTTAAAATTTTAAACCATAAAAAATGTTTTGACCCTTAAACTCTTAAAACTAAGGGAGGCTTATTGAAATAACCTCAAATTTGAGGTCAATTGCAAATGTAACCCCCTCTTTCTCTTTCCTCAAAATTTTATCAAACCAACCATAAAATTCAACTTATTCACGGAAATGCCATTATATTTGAATTAATTTTTTTTTTTAAATCAGAAATTCTAAACTATAAAATAAACAACCAAATATATTAACTTATTTACGAAAATGCCATTATCATCAATATTTCCAACCACCATGAACAACCAAAATGAAACTCTAAATGCTTCCCCAACTAATTAGGAAAGGATAACAGCTTCATTTGTGAGCTCATAACTTCTTCCTTACCCATTTCCTCTCCAATTTCATCCAAAAAAACTAACTAAATTTGGTTTTCAAAATTCTTTCTCTCATAATCTATCGATTTTCAATGGTTCTTTCATAAACGACGGCTGGGCTTCTTTGTTAACGGTCATATTAGAAGTTTCAGGTGCTTGAAAGAGCTGAAAACCGAGCTCTACGTGTGATAAAGAACAAAAAACCGTGTTTTCCGATTTGGTAGACTGCACCAGAAGTCTACTAGTCAACGAAAGGTTAGATTTGCAATTGACCTTTTTTAAAAATATTCAAAGTAGACTGCTCGTGAAGTCTACCTGTTTTCCTTTGATAACAAAAAAAAACACTCGTAGACTGCACATGAAGTCTACTTGAAAATGAGTTAGTTTTGCATTTGACCAAAACTTTGACTTTAAAGAGTAGACTTCTCCAGTAGACTGCAAATAGAGTCTACTGCAAGGTTATTTCTGGCATTAACCACATTGTTGACTTTTTGAGTAGACGGGTTAGTTTACGGACGGGTTAGTTTTGCGTTTGACCAAAATCTCAGACATTGACCAAGAAAAACATTTATCAATAGACTTCTTATGCAGTCTACTACTTATTAAATAAATCAGTAGACTTCTTGAATAAATCAGTAGACTTCTTAAATTAGTAGTAGACTGCATTAGAAATCTGCCGATAAATGTTTGGTCAAACACAAAACTAACCTTTTTTATACTAGACTTCTGGAGAAGTCTATTCAATAAGTCAACAGTATGGTCAACTGCAAATGTAACCCGGCCTTTTGAGTAGAATTCAGAATGAAGTCTACACATTTCAGCAGACTTCTATTGCAGTCTACTGGTAGACTTCTCTCAAGAAGTCTACCAGTAGACTGCAATAGAAGTCTACTAAAAAAAGTCAAACTTTAGTCAATTGCAAAAATAACATTTTTATTTAGTAGACTTCTCTAAGAAGTTTACTTGAAAAAGTCAAATTCTAGTTAAATGCAAAAGTAAACTAATAGACTGCTGCTGAAGTCTACTAGCGTTTGTCGTAATTGCAAAAATAACCCATTACATAAACTTCTCGATGAAGTCTACTGGTAGACTTCTCTAACTTCATAGAGAAGTCTACCAGTAGACTTCAGAGAGAAGTCTACTATTTAATTTTCTTATAATTGCATTTAAAACTTATTTATAATGAATTTTTTAGATTTTCTTTCTCCCACATGTGTGTTATATAATGTGTTTCCTTCTGTGTTAATTTGACATATTTAGGTTCAATATTTATTGTATAAATCAAATTTCTTGTTTGAGTAGTACTTGACTGTTGTTGGTAGACTTCTCTATGAAGTCACTTATCTGTGAAGTCTACAAGTAGTCACTTAATAGACTTCACTACGAAGTCTACAGCAGATGTTCGAGACCTAATGTGTTTTCTATTGTTTTTTTTTACAGAGAATGGTTCATTTAGTTGTTGTCTATGGAAAATGGGCTATTCAAGATAAGACGTGGCAATTTGTGGTTGATAATCCAAAAAGAGAAAGACTGTTCTTTTTGAGTGATGATTGCACCCATTGTGATCTTCGTGAGATGGCCAAAGATGAATATAAGCTGGAATCTGACTTGATGGAGATCACTTATTCACTACCGGAGTCAATGTTGCAACATATGGCACCGGATACTCCTCCAATGCATGTCACAAATGATAGACAAGTTAAAAATTTGATTGAGCTAAGTAAAATGCATGTTATACGTCTTTGTGTCTCGAGTCGGTTGGAGAAGGATGATGATGTCAACGATGATTATGATGGAATTTTGGCCAGTGGTGGTGAAGAATATACAGACGTAGATGCTGAGGAATGCGAGGATGGAGATGGTGACCACTATGGGGATGGTACGGGAAATAGTGTCAATGAAGAAGATCATGGTAGTGAATATGGTGATGGGCAAGACGTTGAAGATGGTGATGGGCAAGACGAGGATATAAAAATTGATGGTGTTGGTATCAATGAAGATTACAGTGCATATGGGAAAGTCAAAGATGAGGATGAAGATGATATCTCATTTGATGGTGTTGGTGGGAGTGAGCGTTGTTTTGGCGAAGGAGCAAGATAAAAAATGACATGGTCTGATGGTATACTTGTCGGAAAGAGTTTTGGTAGCAAGGATGAGCTGCTTAGAGAGTTGCGATTGACGGCCGTGATGTCAAGATTTGCATTCAAAACATACAAGTCTACTAAAACTCTGTTAGTCGCTATGTGTCGTGTTAAAGGATGTAAGTGGAAAGTCAGAGCTGGTGTGACGAATGAACCAAACTGTTTTTGGGTGACAAAGTATATTAAAAAGCATACATGTTCACTATCGGACAGAATCGCTCACAGGAAACGCTCTACTCCAAAGTATATTGGTAGGTTATTTATCGAGCGCGTCGGAATAATTGATTGAGTTACGCCAAAACATATACAAGATTCAATGAAGGTGATGTTTGGTATGAATCTGGATTATTCCACTTCATACATATATTGTTATACGCCCAAGAAATGGTGAGGGGAACTGCTGAACATGGATATGAAAATCTCCTATCTTATTTACATATGATCAAGAAAGCAAATCCGGGAATATTGACCGCTCTTGAGGTTGATGCTCATAATAGATTTAAATATCTATTTATATTGTTCGGAGCCTCCATAGCTGGTTTTCAGTATCTTAGACGAGTAATCGTGGTCGATGGGACTCATTTAAGTGGAAAGTATGAAGGTGTTTTGCTAGTGGTGGCCGTCCAAGATGGTAATTTCCATATTTTTTCTTTGGCGTTTGGAATCGTAGATGCTGAGAATGATGCTTCATGGCAATGGTTTTTTACCAAATTGAGAGGTTGTTTTTCTGATCAGTACTCGTTGAGCATAGTTTCAGACAGGTAAGCGTCCATTAAGAAGGCATGCGAGACGGTTTTCCCTTGGGCAACACGAGGTATATGTTATTACCATCTTCAGTGTAACATTGTCACAAAATTTAGAGGAAAACAGCTCATGTACTTGGTCAAAGGCGCTGCTTATGCGTATACGCTTGATGAGTATGACCGATACATGGATTTGATATGGCGTGTGAAGCCAGAAATTACAACATACTTGGCGGAAGCGGATCCAAAGCTATGGTCACGAGTTCACTTCGAGGGAGATAGATATAACATAAAGACAAGAAACATTGCTGAATCTATCAATGCCGCACTTAAGGTAGCTCGAGGATTTCCCATAACATTTCTTTTGGAATTTATCCGTGAGAAGCTAGGAAGGTGGTTTCGTATAAGGAGAGAAGATGCTCTACGTCTAACAACACGCCATACTCAGGCAGTTGAATACTTGTTGGCAGTTCGTGATGATTACGCATCTCGGATGAAAGTGGGACGCATTAATAATCTTCAGTTCCATGTGAAGGGAGGAGCACGTGACTGTATTGTTGATTTGGGCCAAAAAAAATGTACATGTGGTGTCTTCAACATCGAAAAGATACCTTGCTCGCATGCTATTGTCGCTTTGGTAGAGAGTAAACAAGATGTCGCTACCGGTGTTTGCCCGACTTATGGAAGGGATTCTTTGTACTGGGCCTACGCGGAAAGCATTTTCCCGCAAAACCTAGTTGGTGAATGTATAGCATCAACCCCATGTCTGCCTCCTGATGTGAAGATGCGTCCGGGTCGGAAGAAGAAATCAAGGTGGCAAACTTGGTTAGAAATCGCAAGGATGAAAGGTACTAAACAACGGAAGATTCATGCTCAATACAATTTTTCAAATTGCAACCAACCGGGACATACGAAGCCGAATTGTGGTACTTAGCTGTTGTTGCTTACATGTTGTTTGTAAACTTCTCCATGAAGTCGACTGGTAGACTTCTCTAAACAAGTCTACTAGTAGACTTCATAGAGAAGTCTACTGATTTAATTTTCTTATAATTACATTTAAAACTTATTTATAATAAATTTTTTAACTTTTCTTTCTCCCAAATGTGTGTTATATAATGTTTTTCGTTATGTATGAATTTGACATATTTAGGTTCAATATGTATTGTATAAATCAAATTTCTTGTTTGAGTAGTACTTACATGTTGTTCGTAGACTTCTCCATGAAGTCGACTGGTAGAATTCTCTAAACAAGTCTACCAGTAGACTTCATAGAGAAGTCTACTGATTTAATTTTCTTATAATTGCATTTAAAACTTATTTATAATGAATTTTTTAGTTTTTTTTTCTCTCAAATGTGTGTTATATAATGTTTTTCGTTCTGTATGAATTTGATATATTTAGGTTCAATATTTATTGTATAAATCAAATTTCTTGTTTGAGTAGTACTTACATGTTGTTCGTAGACTTCTCCATGAAGTCGACTAGTAGACTTCTCTAAACAAGTCTACCAGTAGACTTCAAGTCTACTGATTTAATTTTCTTATAATTGCATTTAAAACTTATTTATAATGAATTTTTTAGTTTTTCTTTCTCCCAAATGTGTGTTATATAATTTTTTTCGTTCTGTATGAATTTGACATATTTAGGTTCAATATTTATTGTATAAATCAAATTTCTTGTTTGAGTAGTACTTACATGTTGTTCGTAGACTTCTCCATGAAGTCGCTAGTAGACTTCTCTAAACAAGTCTACCAGTAGACTTCATAGAGAAGTCTACTGATTTAATTTTCTTATAATTGCATTTAAAACTTATTTATAATGAATTTTTTAGTTTTTCTTTCTCTCAAATGTGTGTTATATAATGTTTTTCGTTCTGTATGAATTTGATATATTTAGGTTCAATATTTATTGTATAAATCAAATTTCTTGTTTGAGTAGTACTTACATGTTGTTCGTAGACTTCTCCATGAAGTCGACTGGTAGACTTCTCTAAACAAGTCTACCAGTAGACTTCAAGTCTACTGATTTAATTTTCTTATAATTGCATTTAAAACTTATTTATAATGAATTTTTTAGTTTTTCTTTCTCCCAAATGTGTGTTATATAATTTTTTTCGTTCTGTATGAATTTGACATATTTAGGTTCAATATTTATTGTATAAATCAAATTTCTTGTTTGAGTAGTACTTACATGTTGTTCGTAGACTTCTCCATGAAGTCGCTAGTAGACTTCTCTAAACAAGTCTACCAGTAGACTTCATAGAGAAGTCTACTGATTTAATTTTCTTATAATTGCATTTAAAAGTTATTTATAATGAATTTTTTAGTTTTTCTTTCTCCCAAATGTGTGTCATAGAGAAGTCTACTGATTTAATTTTCTTATGGTAGAATCATGAAATCATAAATAAAAATATTCCATTATGAGAAGTCCCAAATAACGTCAATACAAGTGAAAACAAACTCCATAATGATATTTTATAACAAATAAATACAATGAAATCTTATTTAGTAGACTTTGGTGTGGAGTTGCGTGAATTGTTTTGCATGAGACGAATAGCATTCCTGATCACTGGATCAATGTCTTCTTCGTCTTCCTCGATGCGTATTAAGTAGCCAAGGTGAGCGAGAGATCGTCTGTACTCTAGTTCAGTGATCTCCTCCACATCAAGATCCGTAGCACTTCCTTGATTGTCAGTTGCTTGTTCTTGTGGTTGTTGTGGCTGTTGTGGCTGCTGTCAAAGTGGTGGGTTGGCTCTCAATGCGGGTAGGGCGAGTACGATTTTCCTTACTACCATTGCCTTACTGCCTGTTTAGAGATTGGACGAAAGAGTAAGGGGTTTTTAGAGACACGAGAGAGATAGCAAAGAGACGAAAGAGTTATATACAGACGCGGAGGGATACGAAGAGGTAAAAAAGGAAGATTGTATCCGTATATTGTTTATGACCGTTAGATTGTTTCTAATCAACGGCCGATGTAAAGAATTAGGTAATCCTCACTTTCATTAATTAGCCAATGAAATAATTTCGTTACACGAGAAGTCTACTGATTTAATTTTCTTGTTTCAGTAATACTTAGCTGTTGTTGGTAGACTTCTCTAAATAAGTCTACCAGTAGACTTTAATTTTCTTATAATTGCATTTAAAACTTATTTATAATGAATTTTTTAGTTTTTTTTCTCCCAAATGTGTGTTATATAATGTTTTTCCTTCTGTATGAATTTGACATATTTAGGTTCAAAATTTATTGTATAAATCAAATTTCTTGTTTGAGTATTACTTAGCTGTTGTTGGTAGACTTCTCCATGAATTTCTTGTTTATAAAAGTCTACCAACAACGACCAATGTAAAGAATTAGGTAATCCTCACCTTCACTAATTAGCCAATGAAATAATTTCGTAGACGAGATAGAGAAGTCTTCAGTTTGGAGATATAGTAGCAGACTTATCATACAAAACATGAGATATAGTAGCAGACTTCTCATACAAATCTTTTACAGAAAGCTTGAGATAGAAGTCGAATTGGCGTGCCGGTTTGCTACGGCGAGGTATCGGCTCTGTGTTTCTTCGGATTTGGTGGTTGATTTGGACTCCGGCGAGATGATTCGCCTTCATCTCTAGTTTTCGGCGTCTCCTCTTCGAACCGAGCTCTGTTCCTTTGAGCGAGAAAGTTCTGGTAGTACCTGCACAACGAGAAATAAACAAAATACAAGGAACATCACAGTTTGACAGTATTAATTTCACCAGGTTGACATAATTTATACTTATGATACAATTCAAAGAATTCGACATTTCATAACCGGAAAATACACATAATGACAGAATTTGACATTCAATACAATACACATGTTGACTAAGAGTTTACCTGGAAACTCTTTCGATAATTGCCTCATACAACAAAAAGCTCTCTCCGTTTCGTGACATCTTTCGGGCATAGTTGTCGATGGCCCTGTCGATTGGTCATCTCGCAATAGAGAAACAAATTTCAGATTAATGCTGCAAAATTTGAGATTGGTGTTTGAATCGACATGTATGCAGTTAGAAGTATGTAGGTTTGTAATGGCGAAAAACAGGGTTAGTTCATGGAATTTACAAGAGATTTCCTCCCATTATCGTGTAGTCAGCGATCTCCTGAGGGGCTTCAGTGGTTGTTGTTGGTTCGTAGAGAAAGAGAAAGAGAAAATGGGTCAGACAATGAGAAGTAAGTCAGAACCATGAAGATCTTGAACAGGGGAAATCGAAGAGACTTACATGGATCTACGTCGAAGTTAATGGTATGTCCCAACCCTCTCAGGTTTAGGGAACTGAGTTTTAGAGGTAGCTGAGGAAGAATCCGGTTGCAGATTTGGGGATCGTGATGGAGAGGCCATTATAGGTGATTGATTGAGATTTTTAGTTTTTGTTTCGCAAGAGAGGAGAAGTGAGGAGCCCCGTTGGTTCGGAACCTAGGGTTTTCAGATAAAGGAATTGTTGACAGTTTTTTTTGTTCTGATAAAAGAGAGAGGAACCGTGATATTTGGTTTTATCTACTAGAGCAGTCTACCGGAGAAGTCTACAAGAGAAGCATACACGAGAAGATTCATGTACAGAAGCAGATGTCTACCAGAGAAGTCTACCGGAGAAGTCTACTAGAGAAGTCTACTAGAGAAGTCCACTAGAGAAGATTCATGTACATAAGCAGATGTCTACTAGAGAAGTCTACCGGAGAAGTCTACTAAAGAAGTCTACAAGAGAAGCGTACACGAGAAGATTAATGTACAGAAGCAGATGTCTACCAGAAAAGTCTACCGGAGAAGTCTACTAGAGAAGTCTACCGGAGAAGTCTACAAGAGAAGCGTACACGAGAAGATTCACGTACAGAAGCAGATGTCTACTAGAGAAGTCTACAGAAGAAATCTACTAGAGAAGTCTACAAGAGAAGATTTATGTAAAGAAACAAATATCTACTATATAAGTCTACAAGAGAAGTTTTTAGAGAGAAGTTAATAACATATCAAATTACGTTCGTGAACATTAGTTTGTACATATCACATCCCGCCATAGTAGCCAAAAAATAAGGATGAGTTTTTCTTACATCTACAATATTTATGCAAGATATCTATAATATTGAAATTGTGAGGTCTTATATTAGTCATAAACATCCAATCCAGTATATATACCGACGTCTGCCCCACGAAATTCAGTCTCGGCGAATATATCAGCCGCAAGCTTTTCCCTAATACGCTTTATCTTCGCATCAGACAATACAGTCGCACTAAATGGAATGTCGAGAGCATGGCATTCAATGTACTTCAGACAATACACTCCACAATCCCCAACTTTCTTGTTTTGTGGTACTTTGGATGCTGGCCACCTTTCATGCGTGAATTTGGTGAATGGCCACTTGGGTCTATCTTCTACTACACATGCTGTATGCATTAGATAAGGTAACATAACGGCAATGGGCTCGACCATCTCTTTGATTTTCGCGAGCGTTGTATGGGAAACTATAGAGTCCCACACCACAATGTGTCTCCGTGGGAGTGATATCCACAAAGCCACCCAATGATCTTCTTTGACATTTAAAGGTAAATAAATGTCCTCCACTTCAGTCCCCCACGTCTTCTGTACTTTTGCATACTCGGGGAGTAGACCTTCATAGTAATCCCACGCCCCACCTGGTAGCGCTTTTCCACTCCCGTCAGGATTGGGAACTGAGTTTTTAAAGTCGTTGTACCGAGTAGGCCATATGTTGCCTAGAGTACAGTCGAGGATGCAAATTTTGTCACTCTTAAACCACTCTGGATGTTCCTTGTACCGTTTCCTCAGCATATTCAACGCAGTATCCAGGTGCTGCGATAAAACAACCAAAAAAATCAATGTTAAACATCAAAAACATAATAGAAGTCTACTGAAGAAGTCTACTGGAGAAGTCTACAATAGAAGTCTACTGGAGAAGTCTACAAGAGAAGTCTGTCTACAAGAGAAGTCTACTTGAGAAGAGAAGTCTACGAGAAGTCTACTTGAGAAGAGAAGTCTACTGGAGAGAAGAGAAGAGAAGGCTTACCGTGTCTCTTATCCATTGTTGTGGCGTTCGAAGAGTCCAAAACCACTCTACAGTAGTGAACGGAATGATCTCTTCGCCATAATCCCTGTTTAGCAAGGAAATTTCAGCAATTGACAAGCTTAAACAATGAGTTAAGGTCTTTTTTATACTTACGGCTGTTGCTTCAGCCACTCTTCAAGTCTTCTCGTCATTTGTTCATCAATGGTAGCAAAAGGATCATATCCTTTTCCTACCTTTGAATTAACAAGTTTGTTTTGGAAAGGTGACTTATTTGCCAGGCCCGTCTTCTTCAGCCTGTCACTCCTTGCTCTTCTTATAACCACCCGCTTCTTCTCCTCTTGTTTAGATTTCGCAATCTCAGCATAATTCGCAGATAGATTCTGAGGAGGCAGAATGATAAGGCTCTTATCCGCACAAGTGACACTCGCACTCTGACCATCATCCTTAAGTGTTTCCTTGGCTGCCTTCTTCTCCTTTTGTTTAGCTTTCTGAAGCGGTAAATTCGGTTGTGGTTTTTGAGGAGGTGGTATCATAACACTCGGATCCGCACCAGTGACACTCGCACTCTGGCCATCTTGAAATGTTTCCTTGTCAAACATTTTACTCTGCAAGTAGAGGATCAAAGTCGAATCATATACCAAATTTTTTATAAAAATAGAATATATCATCCAAACAAGAAAGGGAAGAAATGTGAAAATGTCAAAAGAGATTACATAATCTAAACAAGATTACACACTAACCCCAATATCAGGAACAGTCTTGTTCTCATCAGCAGCCAGTTCATTGGAGACCCCCACATGAATAGCTGGGGCAATTTGGTTGGATTTGGTTTGCTCTTCCTTCCAGTCTTCACAGCCTTTTCTTTTCCCTCTTTCACAACCTCAATGCGTTCCAAGCGTTCCTCAATATTGTTGATCTTATCACCAAGGAGTTTGAAATTGTTTTCACAGCGTTTAAAACCAGCATCAACCTTCTCTGACAAGTCCTTAAAATGCTGATCAAAGTGTGCTTGTATGCTCTGCACCAATGATGGTAGTTCCGCCGTGTAACCAGACTCAAATTCTTCTCGACTCCTCTTCTCCGGTAAGCTAACAAGGCTAAGGCTCATGCTGCTTTCATTTTTCACACCAGGCTTCACCTTTGACTTCACACCCTGCTTTCTTTTATCATTAGCGGAATCAATCACACCCGTCACTTACCAGTGATTATGGGTCCATCTCCAGCCTGGTTCAGAAATAGCTAAGATTATGTTAATTATCTTCTGGTCGTAAACATCATCATCCCACCTTGGGAACATATCTTCGTACTCATCCTTCATCACACAACTTAGGACATTCACCTACAAAATAGACATATAAGACATAGACCGATTAACCAGAGAAGTATACTGGATAAGTCTACAATAGAAGTCTACTGGATAAAAAAGGTCTAGTAGAGAAGTCTACTGGAGAAGTCTACAATAGAAGTCTACTGTAGAAAAGAAGTATAGTAGAGAAGTCTACTGGAGAAGGAGAAGTCTACAAAGAGAAATAATCAAACCTGTTTGTACATGTTCTCTTTCATGTATCTCTTGCCTCTGGATCCCTTGAAAGCAAGTAGAGGTGGAGTAGGTTTATGTGGAAAGGGACCACCATATTGGGCTGCATAATCCGGTAGAGAATAGTACACCCATATTTGGAGAACATGTACGAAGCCTTCCACTGTATACGATAACTTTGCCAAGTCTTTCTCCTTCACTGACTTGATGAGGAACTTCAATGCAACCCTACCCCATGGGTAATTCTGGAAGGCAGTGATATCCATCACAAGCCTAGCAAAGTTAATATTGATGGGTGTTGTCTCCTTTTTAGCTTCAATGTAACCGGCGTATATGCATAGATATCCCAACCTGATGCGGTCCAACCGTGTCCACTCTTCACATAAACCACAAGCTTCTATTAACTCGTTCATAGTTGGACCCCTGTCGACATCAACTCCCAGAAGGGTCCAAAATTGTCGCGTTTCTTCAGTGACCTCTACATCTGGGTTATCCAAATTCGGAACATCGCGGCAATTCAGACCGGTAATCTCCTCAAACTCAAGCAATGAAAACCTCAACGGCTTGTTACCAATTAGGCTCCATATCTCATGGGGTTTCTTACACTCTAGCTGAGCAGTTAGTATATAATGAACCATCTTCGATGCCCAGCCAAACTTGAGAGCATAGAACCATAGCACCACACCCAATGGAGAGAATAGAAGCTCGTCCCACTCATCTTTCCTTAAGACGTTGTCTAGAGATTCAAACAACTGTGTATTTCCAGCATAGTAGTGTATGCTTTTACCCGGTCAGGCTCATCTCCTTTGGAATAAAGCCTTGACAGGAAACTTCTTCCATCCATATCCATCGTCTGAAGAAGTCTGCTGGCAAAATCCACTGTATTTCGATGAAGTTAAACTGAATTCACACTTTCCGGCGGCGGCAGATCGGAAAAGAAGAGTGAAAAAAAAAAAGTTAGGTTCTCGAATCAGATAGAGAAATAGTGAGTAAGAGATAGTAAAATCAAAAAGAGTTGAGAGAATGAAAAGAATGCATGAAGTGTAACCGACGGTGATGATGGAGACGGAAGGTTGTAGATCTCTTTTTTAGAGATGAAAGATTGTAACTTTAGGTTGTAGATTTTTTTTCAACTAAACCGCGTTTTTGTGGTTTTATAGGTAGGGTAAATACATTGGTTAAGTTCGGTTAATTTGGATGGGTAAAAAAATTGGTTCAATTTGGTTCAGCTTAACTACACGATTTGATGAATGTTTAAGAAATTCAAATTCTTAAAATGTTTTTTAAAAAATTCAAATTTGCCTCCATATATTTAGTAGACTTCTAAATGCAGATTTAAATCTACTGGAGAAGTCTACTGGAGAAGTCTACTGGAGAAATCCACTGGAGGAGTCTACGGAAAAGTCTACTGGAGAAGTCTACTGCAGAAGTCTACTGCAGAAGTCTACTAGAGAAGTCTACTGCAGAAGTCTACTAGAGAAGTCTGTTGTATCCAAAACCAAACATCATATAAGAAAATAAAAGCACAGAAACATAGTGAAAATCTTCGATTTGGAAATCTTTGATTACTAAACATACTGAGAGATACAAACAAAAACACATCCTCTCACAAACCTACTGGGCTTCGATGATGCAAACAAATACACATCCTCTAAATTAAGTCTACTTCACATAAATCGATTATTTTCAATGATTATTCGAAATCCTATACCAAAACTTTCAAAACGTATAATATATTCACTCAAAAGTTAACACTTTTATGCAAATTTGACATTTTAAATATAAAAATGATAAACCCTAACTTTAACCCTAAGTGTAAAAACATGTTTGCAACCTATGATGTACCTTATTTGGTAACCCTTTGTTTAGTATAGTATGTATTTCATTCATAACATAATTTGTCTAAGTATGTTTAATTTTGTGAAATTTTATTTTTCACACATCACAATTGTTTATAGTAGGGTCATCAATTAAAATTTTTTATCAAAATAATTTTTGTTAATTTTTAAATTTAAATTTAAAATATAATTATATAGTAGACTGCTGTAGTAGTCTACTAAACCACAAAAGTAGTTTTCATAACCTT
Source organism: Arabis hirsuta (assembly GCA_964056655.1). Taxonomy (NCBI): domain Eukaryota; kingdom Viridiplantae; phylum Streptophyta; class Magnoliopsida; order Brassicales; family Brassicaceae; genus Arabis; species Arabis hirsuta. The sequence continues at coordinate 26,179,216 of OZ053308.1, forward strand.
CTTTGTCTAAGTAGGTTTAAGTATGTTTAATTTTGTGAAATTTTATTTTTCATACTTCACAATTGTTAATAGTAAGGTCATCAATCAAAAAAATTTAACAAAAGTTTTTTTTGTTAATTTATAAATTTAAATTTAAAATATATTTATATTGTAGACTGCTTTGGTAGTCTACTAAACCCCCTCCAGTAGACTTCTCATGGAGTCTACGCGTTGATTTTCTGACAGAAGTCTATCAGTAGACTTCTATATTACTCAGCAGACTTCTCTAGGTTAAAACAGTCATTATGTCTCCGTTTTATTGTTTGGTCATAAAGGATGTAGTTGTAATTTCACTATCCATTTGGGTTATTTTTCTCAAACATAAGATATGTGGGTTGCATTTGTATTTTAAATCAATTTTAGGGTCATTTTTTGTAACCAGGTCTAAAACTAAATCCTAATACAACATAGTTAATCCAAACATAAATAATATAATGAGTAAATAATTTTGAAAAATGGCATTTTTATAAAGATTTTGAAAATGTGGTATTTTGAAAAGTGGCATTTCTCAAAATTTCTCTTCTTTTTTCGGACGTCAATTAGCCTCTCTTTTTTTTTTACCCATAGCCACATCTGCTCATTTGTGTAGACAATAAGAGTTTAACCATGGCTCCAAATTTTATAAGTACAGTTGCAAAATGCTACTTTTGGGTTGTCGATTTGCAAAAATATCAGTGAGGTTGTCCATTTACAAAAATGTCACTAATTATGAATTTTTAAAGCTTAAATCTTAAAATTCCAAAGCCTAAAAAATGTTTTGACCCATAAAAATCCCTAAACCCTCAAAACTAAACTATAATAAAACATAGTTAATCCAAACATAAATGATATAACGAATTTTTTTTTTGAAAAGCGGTATTTTTACAAAATTTTTGAAAATGAGGCATTTTTGAAAAGTGGCAGTTCAAAAGTGGCATTTCTTATAATTTTTCAATTTTATATAATTAGTTTAATTGATAAACATTGTATATATGCTTTGTAGTTTAGTTTTGAAGTTTAGAAATAATATCCTACAAATTAATTTTGGTTAATGGATTTCATCATAATTTTAAATTTTAATCATTATAAATACTCCGTTATATTTTTTTTCTTAATCCATTTGATATTATTTTTGTTATATAAATGTCTAATTTTATAATTGCAATTAATATATCTTAACTAAAAAAATTAAAGAATATATGCACACAATATCAATAAACAAAATTGAATATCATATATTTATTATTTTATTTTGATTTAGTAAATTATTTTGTTTTCATGTAAAAGAATATAAAACATGTTAGTCACATCAAAACTATCAAATATAACTTTCCGATATATAAATTATACTTTTAAAAGAAAAATTTCATATCTTATATAATAAATATTATATTTAAATAAAGAAATATTTTTAAATATTGCCTTGTACCTATGGAAAACTACGCACGGCACTGAGGTTAACTAGTATATTTTTTATTCGCCATTGCCAGACCCAATTTATATGTGTAGTGAAATTTTTATGCATGCGTATTCAAGTGTTTTTTTTTTTGGATATGAATGAATTGGGTTTTTTCTTTTCCTTTTTTCGCTTTTTCTTTCAATCTCTTATTATTTTTATATACGTTCTTGTTGAAGATTTGATATAATGTATATTATATATGAATATGAGTATATACACTGAAATCTAATAAGAAATACGTAAAGTAATGCTTGCCAATGATTGATTATCTCATCTAATCATTAGTATAATCTATGCACATGCTACCAAATATTACACTTATAGAATTTGGTGCATATCTTATATATGCACATATGTTTATGGAAACAATAATCCATTGGTAATATACATCACTAATCATTTTTGTTAGTTAAAGCACTTGGATTTAAAAGGATACCAACTACCTTTTTCGTTTTTTGCAAATCTCATTCGTTTGGATGATTCAAGTTGTCTAGCTGAGCAAGATGATGCATCAACATTTTTTAACCAAAAAGAGAGAGAGAGAGAGAGAAGAAGATGATGCATAAACATTGCTAATTTGCTAAACTTAATTAGAGGAATATAAATTCCATAATCCAAATACAACCTAAAGTCCACACATTTATTAATGATATCATTTGAAATTTTAACATTTAAAAAGAATAAGAAAAAACACTACATTTTTTTTTATGATCGAATGCTTTTGTCATTAAATTTTTAATTATTAAACTAAAACCTTGTATAAATAGGTAAATTCAATGGTGTTCATATAAAAAGATTTGTGATCATACTGATTTCAAATTTTTTTTGTTTTCGTTCAGTGGTAACTGCTTTATAGTTTAATTAATAAGAATAAGAAAAATTGTTTTGTCAATGGATTCTATTGCAAAATATTTAAGCATGTGACCGTCAGGGTATGCCAACATTTTGAATGAACAAAACAAATAATTTATAATGTAAAGTTAGTAATAATTTGTTCAGAAAGATAAACAGTAAAATCAGGAGGGGTTATATGTTAACAGTTAAATTCAATCAAACAAAACGACAGTACACAAGTTGGATTTGCTCAGATACTCAACAGTTATGATGTTGTATACAAAACCTTCTGAACTTTAATTTAAACAATATATTAAGAAGTGGACCAAAGACTTCACAAACAGTTTTTTTCTTTCTTTACGGAATACCAAACTTTATGAAAGGTCAAAGATAAAAAACAATTGTACGCGATTAAGCCTCGGAGTTGAAGTCGAAGAATAATGGTCGAAGAGCTATTCAAGTTTTGGTTCCAATTTCATTTAAAGAAAGCATAATATATACTTTTTTATAAAAAAAGGGCATAATATATTTACCGAAACCACCAAAACTATGTTTCCTAATTTGTTAGATAATTAGCTTACTAATTGAGGTTTATCATTGGTTTCTAAATACTTTTCAAATATCGAACAATCGACATTAAAACCAGAGAATCTAAGACTAACCAGAGGTTTAATTTTTGCTAATGTAACGTACTACATATTGAAAACTTGGATATACTTTTCGTTTCAAGACTCGGGTATATTATTTTTTGAAAACTTGGATATACTGGTTTACTTCCACTGGATTCTTGTAATTTTTTTTCCATAAATTGGTAACTTACACAACGAAGAATAATTTTCTTCAAATTTAATAGAAAATAAGTTAAGAAAAAAATGTTATAGTTGACAAAAAAAATGTTATAACTGAAAAAAAAACTATTAAATGGACTGATATTTGCCACGGTCAGGCTTATTCTTTTTTTCTTTCACTGTTTTAGGTCCTCCAATTAATTGAGGCCAATTTTTCTTTTTGCAATCTCATTATATCCATCTTCTTTAATTTCTCTTTCTCTCATTCCACCAAAAATGCCTTTTGCCTCCCTCTCTCTCTAACCCCTGTCTCCTCTCTCTCTCTCTCTCTCTCTCTCTCTCTCTCTCTCTCTCTAACTTTCCCCTTAGAGATTCCTCTTTGTTTCAAACTAGGGTTTCCTCGTTAAAAACAACAAAACCTCCCCCCCCAATAATTGAACATCTTCTTGACGATTTTACATCTCCCCTCCTTATAATAAAGACCCAAGCGAGAAACAAAGAAGATCAGACCTTTCCAAGAAGATATCAAGGGGGCACACGTTTTCTTGTTACTCCATTTAAAGGTAAGACCAAGAGTGTTTCATTCTACTTAGCCAATTCACACACACACACACTTGAATAATATATAAATGGTGTTGATTGGTTGTAAAGAATTAGAAACTTTAGATCTTGAATATTTGATCACTGATCTTGAACTTCCAAGTTATAAGTGGACGACCTTCATTTACAAAATAAAAATAAAGATACTATTGAACGTGCAATCTGACTTTCGTGACTTCTTATATATAGCGAAGGTACTATACTGAAACACAAACCCTTAAAGCTATATAATAAAGCCATTTAATTAGGTCATATATGTGGATTCCAAACTCAGAGTCAGAGAGACAGAGAGTGCGGTGAAGATAAAATCAGAAAAACCTGCTACAAAAATGTATGGTCAAGAGTGTTTCATTTGTTCGAACTAAAAGAAAATTATTAATCAACAGCTTCCAAGAAATTCTTTTTTTACCAAATTTGATTGCACATAAATACTCATATACTGTATAATAAAGGCCATTTCGTTGACAAAAAATCTAGGTCTAGTGTATAATACGAAAACGTACATATGCCATCTTTGAAAGTCTTATGCAAAATTTCACTTTCGAAATGAAAGTCAAAATCTTTTAGAACAATTTTTGTTCTTATTTTGAAAAGCACATGATCCCGTCAGAATTAACCAACAAATACTCTAAACAGTAAAACCGGTGTGAGTTCGGCTGTTTATTTGTTTATGTAATGTAGCTACACTAATTACATATCTTTGCATAATCGCATTGTGTGTTAGATTCACCAATACACTTAAATTTTAACATTTTGTGCATATATATGTAGTATTTTCAATTATACATTATTTCTGACGTCCCAAGATCTTCAATGTGTAAAACTAATTGATCTGAAAGGAGAATGGCTAAGATAAATGTATATATTTGTTTGAGATATAGTTCAAATACGAATTTAAATGGTTATAGCTGTTTAATCCAGAAAGAACACTACAAACAATGAATTTTGAGGAAAAAAAAGAATAAGAACATCTCATACAAATTACCAACACAAATTAGAATATCAAAAGTGAAAAACGTTCCAATTTTTATAATGTGAGAGCGTAGACAAATATACATAGACATGTTGTGTTAAAAAAATTACAGCATCGATGTGGATCAAGATTTATATCAATCTTGTAATTTTCGAAAACTCCTGATAAGATATGTGTGATTACTTCGGATTTTAATTTCTGCGATTGAAAAACATCAGGAGATATATAAAGAAAGATGTCGTCGTATTCGAACTACACAAACTCACCATGCGCGGCGTGCAAATTCCTCCGGCGAAAATGTACCTCAGACTGCGTATTTGCGCCATATTTTCCGCCGGAAGAACCTACAAAGTTTGCGAACGTCCACCGGATATTCGGGGCAAGCAACGTCAGCAAGATCCTCCACGAGGTGGCCCCACATCAAAGGGAAGACGCGGTGAACTCGTTGGCTTACGAGGCGGAGGCACGGCTAAAAGATCCAGTGTATGGCTGCGTTGGGGCCATCTCGGTGCTCCAAAGACAAGTCTTGAGGCTCCAAAGGGAACTAGAGGAGACCAATGCTGATCTCATGAGGTATGCTAGTTGTCTTGGTGGTGAAACGATGTCGGCTTATGGTGGACGTAGGGGTTGACTAGTCAAAAAGAGTTGATTAGACATCATCACTCTTTGAGAGAATTAGCGGCGGAGAAATATAAAGAGAGATGAGATGGTTGATGTGATGGCAGTGAATGAGGATATGTTCGTATGTAAATGTATGTCTATGGGAACATGCGCATGTGTATGCTTTTTCAAAAAAAAAAAAAATATGCATGTGTATGTATATATATGTTTGTGTATGTACATACTTATGCGTATGTGTAACTTAACTTGTATTATTATTTCGTGGGAGGTCGAAGAATATTTTTGAATAAGCAGTAGATGCATGTGGTAGGTTTGGTGCTTAGTTATAACATTTAAGTTCTAAGTGAGAATCCATAAGAAGGCAATGTAACTCTTTTTTTTTTTTTTTTAATTTGTAGTATTCTAGTGGTTGAATACACTATTAGTCGAGGGACCAGAGTTCAAATATTTTCACTGTGATTTTAATCATGGTTGGTCTTTATAAACACTTTAAATGACAAAAAAAAAGCCCACTCCGAATGATGAGTTTGGATTAAACCTATGATTTTTTCCGGTTGACAAACATAAACAAATATGAATTTAACTGAACCACATCGGAATATAACTTACGTTAAGATTAGTTTTGGCGGATTGAAATAGGATTTTCTAACAGTTTTTAAAATCGACTAATTAGCATAATAACAGTAAATTTTGGTGGAATAGATAAAAGTGATATGGTAGGGTAATTGAAAACTATCTATGCCAATAACGCAGCAATATATTCAATTATGATATTTAAAAGCATAAAATTTCATGTCGACTGTTTTGAATAGGCACATAAGAAAGCAGGCTAATAATTGGTTGTTTGATTGCACACACTAGTCAGAAAAGCTAATATTCTAAGTAAGCCGAGTGGCTTTAATATACTTGTCGACTTGAGAAAAGGTTGAAATAAATAATCAATTTTTTTAGATAAATCCTGAAAGTTGCGAATTTTTGGTTCATAATTTTTTTTTCGTATCTAGAATTAGTCTATAGATATTTTATTTTAAAGAATAACTCTCCGTTGCAAAAAAAAATTTGAACCCGAAATACAAGAAAACCAACCCTTTTATATTATCATTAAGCCATCAAACCTTTAGTAATTAATCAATTGTTGAATAATATTGAAAACATCAAATTGTAGTAGCTTTTAATTGTTGAATAATATTGAAAACATCAAAATGTAGTAGCTTTACTTAGGCACATGTCTTCATAGGGAATCTCTTTTTAAAGTCGGTCCATTTTTATGTTATGTCATTTGGCGGCGACCTAACAACAAATTTATTTACATACATTGATACAAATCAACTAATCATAAAAACCCCACTCCTAACTTTTCTTTTCCATATTGATAATGATTTTTTTTTATTTTGACAGACTGAAGATTGAGTATGATATCCAAATAAATCGTTAAACTAAAAGTTTAGATATTCATATAATCTAAAGGTACTATGGTTTCAATAAAAACAGTATACGACAAAAAGAATATAAGATCGACGAAATAATAGCAAAATTCTATATACATATGTATCATTTATGTTCAGCATTATGTATCATCGCACGAATTTTTGTTATACAATTTTATTAAATTTAATATTTTTTATTTATTTTATAATTTAGTATTTAGATATGATAAAATAACTAGTTCTTTGTAAATACAAAATAATATTTGATTTAAAATAAATAAATTTATTTTTTTATTTTACTATTAATACTGCTTAAAAATATGAAGTGATATAATCACTTCGATATCGATAGTTATCACTGAAAACATATTTATTTAAAACATTATTACATACATATATTTAACCATTAGAAAAATCATGTTATCTAAATAACCTATTAAGATTTTGAAGATAAAATTTATCAATCATTTTCTACTCTATCTTTATAGTATGATTACTTCTCATTTTGTTTTTTCATCTATCTTCGTCACGTGAGTTTATATATATTTTAATTTTTGTTCATCGTAGAGAAACATTTGAAATTTTATGATACTATATTTTAAACGTTGGTCTTTCTAATAGGTTCAAAAATAAAAGAGTTAAGATAATGTTTTAAGTTAAATATATGGTTAAACAAAATAAAGTTAATTGAATGTAAGATTTTATTTTTATTGAGGTACAAAATTTTTAATAAAAAATTGACCGTTCATATTTCATGAAATATATAGATTTTAGAAATAATACAAAGAATATTCTTTTTCTTTTAACATTTTAGAAATATGGTTACGTCAACTGGTTTTTACTATTTTTTTTAGATATAAATTCATAAACACATTTTTAGTTTTTTAATATGTGTGAGAGATATATATATATATATATATATATTTTTTTTTAATAGTCTTAAATTTATTAATTTTTATTTTCATTCATTTTCTTATTGTTTCACGATTTTTTTTATAATTTAGTTTTTTTATTAGTTATGAAAAAATAAATAAATATGATTTAGTGTGTATTAAATGAATATTTTAAAACTTAAATATTTTTTGAAAATAGCTTTGCCTATGTGGACACTCTAAATAGAAAGAAAAATCTCTAATTATATAATAGATTCTTTATTCCAAATTATAATCTTCACATAATTTTTTTTTTGTATTGTTATTTGCAGTGGCAGATAGAAGAGTCTTTTTCAAATTAAAAGAATATATTAAATATTTTATACTTTTCAATAGGGGTGGCAAAAATACCCAAAATAGAAAAACCGAACCGAACCGAATCGAACCGAAAAAGTGGTATGGTTTCGGTTTCGGTTAGTCGGGTTATACCGAATAGACTTCGAAAATTATAGTCCATGGTTTCGGTTCGGTTTTGGTTTAAACCGAAAAACCGAAAGCAAAACCGAAAACCAAAACACTAATCTAACCCAATATTCTATACCGAAAACCGAACCTAACCCTATCCAAACCTAACCCGACCCATCTTTCAGCCGGACTTCTGAACCCGAGACAAACCCAATCGGACTTCTTATTCAGCCGATATTCAAACCCGAGGCAGACACTCCGATTTCTCCTCAATCACCACCACCACTCCGACTTCTCCTCGGCGAGACTTAAGCTGGCTAATCGACTTCTCCTCAATTAGTCACCACCATCTCAGGTTCGTAATTTGGTCTTCTTCTCTTTTTCGATTTGTGTTGTGATAATCCGATAATAAGAAAGCAAATGCGGGATGACAAGCATGTGATGTATTGGGTGAATGTATTGGGTGAGACTTGGCCGTACTTGGGTGAGAATAAGGTGAATCCGGGTTTATCCCTCTTTGGCTTTGGAAGCCGAATCTACTCTACATCCGCCGGAATCTCCCACGCGTCGCCATCTCCGCCGTTTCTTCCTCTTCCAACTAATTCATTATTATACCGACAAGCTGCTGATACTTGGAGGGTAATCCCAGTGTGGTGTTTGTTCACTTGTCACCTACAAGATGCTGGGAGATGGTTAGAGATAGAGTAAATCAAGAAATTAATAAAGAGCACAAAGCATGAAAATCAGACCTTCCTCCTTTGCAGCCCTTTGGGAGTCGTGACGGTTTTGAAATGTTTGGATATTCGTCACCAGCAATTGTACAGGTAAATCTTTACAAGTTTGAAATGTACGGTTTTGAAATATTTCATTATGGATTTTAGACTCAAAACTCTTTGAATATGATGCTCTTTTGATTCATTTTTGCTTGTTCATTTGATTTGTATTTGTTCGAATTCAGTTTTTTCGGTTTCAAACTGAAACCGAACAATTAGGATTTCGGTATATTATAAACTTCTATATTGTGATACTAAACCGAACCGAAACCAAAGTAAACCGAACCAAAACCGAACCGAAACAATTTTGGTTTCATATGGACTCAATTTAGCTAAAACCGACCACAAAACCGAATGCCCACCCATACTTTTCAATATAGTCAAAACTATATAAGTAAATATGTCTTATTATAGACCAAACTACATATAGGTGAATATGTCTTATCCATACGAAGAAAAAAAGTGTTTTAATGAATATTATACATTTACCCAATCATGTTTTAAAAAATTTGCTATAAGTTATTTATCTTAAATATTTAAAATTTAAATATTAATTATTATTATTTTTGAGAAAATAATTAAAATTTAATTCTTTAATTTTTTTAGTCTTTATTACATTTACCATTTTTATTTATCCATCTTTTTTTACCATTTTATTAATTGGTTATAACCAGTATAACTCTAAGAACATAAACAACATAATTTTATACTTAAACAAAGGACGAAACAATGCGATTATTTGACGAATCTCACAATTTTCTTGTAACAATTGGGTTTGGGTCTCCGACGGTGGTCCTAGATCGACGGTTATCTCTTTTAATTCTCTTTCTCTCATCGTTCTACTTCTCGGATTTTCTCCCTAGCGACAACAAATACTTTTTCTCTTTCTCTTTTCACAATATCATTTCTTCGGATTCATCGAAGAATCAACACATGAGCAATATATGTGTCAACAACGAAAGATGTAGAGGTTCTTCAATGTTGTTTTTCATACAGTTTTTTATTGGTGATCGAAAAGGTGTCGATGTTTCCTATCTTTCCTTTGTGTCGATTCAGTTTAATCGCGTTGGGTCTCTTAGTAGAGTGTTTGATTGCGGTGATCTCTTTATTTGTCGGTGGAATTTCCGGTTATCAATTGTTCTCCTAAGTCCTAACCTATGGTGTGGAGATATCATTTGGATTTTTGATCTCGGAATCAAAGGTATAATCATACTACTCAGAAAAATAAGGCCAACTTGGGATCCAATTGTTGAGAAACAAAGTCAAAATATTTTACAATGACTTTGATACGGAAGCTTTGGTTTCAGAATGTCAACATTTCAGAATTATTGTCGGAAGCATCAGGTTTTGTCATGCGGCATGCAGTTTGGAGGTATAGTCAAGAGATGTTATACACGCACACGATACACATCTAAGCAAGATCGAATATGAAGAAGGGAAATAATGGATTTAATTATTTGTTAGCGAATAAGGCTTGTCTATGGAAAACATCGTCAAATTCATTTTTTGTATCTTTCTCAGTATATGGCGTATATATCTCTGCTTATGTAATATTTTTTTTTCCGAAAATTCTGTATATTGATTTTGTAAACTCGATACGAATCAATGGAAATGTTTAGACGAAAAAAAAAACTCAATATTACTCTTTCCACTGCCAAAGAAAGACCGATGAGACGCAATTTATCCCTCAATACTTCGTACATCACTTAGAACAAATCAAGACAACTTTAAAAAGGAATTAATTGAGTTATTATAACTGATCTAGTGAGTATATTATTGGCATGTTCTCTTATACACATATGAATGCAATAAACGGACATATAGTAATGATATACATATATACACTTTGACTTCCATGCGTAGATTTTACATGTCGACTTCAAGACACGAGGCTTCAAGATTGTGTTCCGACATGAGTCAGTATCATAAACAGTAACTACAAGAATGTACATTCGCTGCTATCATTTCTTTTTAACCTTTTTTATTTATACTATCACTGTCACTGTCTCTGTCTACTGCATAATGTATGATTGTTTTACCATGTGATATATCATATCATATTGTACACATCTTGAGACTTTTCCTCAATTATTCTCATTTCCTCTCCCTCAAATCTCTCATACTTTTTATTTTCTCCTCGATATTGCGATAACTAAAAAATTATAACAAATCCTTTTACTTTCATATCTAATGCAATTGACAAAGAAAGAAAAACTATATTCAAAAACTGTTTAGTTTGTCACGGGTGCACATCGTTTAGTTTTTTTTTTCACAATTAAACTTCACTATATTCAAAAACTGTTTTCATTATTGTACTTGCGATTTTAAGCCATGAACCTGGCTTTTTTACATGTCAAATCCAAATTTTAAAGGCGAAGAGGAACGCTCGCACACACACAAAAGAATAAATGGGCCATATAGAGGCCTAATTTGTGGACCAAGGGAAAGTGAGAAAGAAGCCTGTCACCTCGTTATCAATTTGTGGACCACCACTAAACCGCCCAGACATAGAAAGGTCCAGTAACAGAAACAAATGGAAAGCCTTGTTCCCCGGACGACGTCGTTTTCCGAATTGATTGATTCGATTAGAATTTTGTAAGAAATAAAAAGGTGTCACACGAGTCACTAGTTCATGAGTTGGCTCAGCTTAATTTAAATTCTGACGAACTCAAGCTATATTTTTTAGAAAACTTTTTGAGTGAACCTCTCTTATTCACCCCTAAGGCTAGGCTGAACATCTCTTATTCACCTTTTTTTAATTAACCAGTCAAAATTTGTCATGTAATCCAACTAAACAATTAATATTATTTAAATAAAAATATTAGATTAAATAATTAAAAATAATGAAATTAAAATATGTATTTTAAATCTACTAAATTATTCAAATCAAATGTTTAAAATCATACAATATTGTACATTCGTTTGTGAGGGTTTAAGCTCCCATACTAGGGTTTAGTATTCCTTCAAATCTATAAATTTAGTCAAATCGAGTGTTTGAAATCATACAATATTTTACATTCGTTTGTGAGGGTTTATACTCATATATTAGTGTTTAATACTCCTAACTTTTTAAAGAAATTAATAATGAAACAAACATGTTAAAATATTTTATGAACCCACTCTTTATTTTGATAAAAATGTAAAAAGTAGACATATATACAACCATTCGTAATTTATATCAAATACATATTTTAATTAAATTATTTTTAATAATTTAATCTAATTGTTTTATTTATATAATATTAATTATTTAATTAGATTATATGACAAATTATTATTGGTTAATTAAGAGAGGATGAATAAGAGAAGTTCACCCATAGGGGTGAACCCAAAAATTGTTCTTAAAGAACGAGTTAAGTGATCAAGTTTAAATGAGGTGCCAAGTTATGCGAGCCAGCTCAGACAAGCCATGAGCTAGCTCACAAACAAATATTTTTTTAACGATTTAAAATATTATATTGATATATTGTAAATACATCTTAGGTTTACAAACCAAAACATATATTCTCGTTCCATTATAACTAAAGAAAGAATAAAAATAATCCATTATACTTTATTAATAAAATAGAAATTTAATTTTTGGTTTAGTAAGCACTCGATGATCATTGTAATTTTTTTTTTAATTATTATTAGAAATTGGTTTTGATACAGCATTCGATAACAATACTATTTGTATTTGTTTTCTATATTAAACATTTAAAGTTAATTTTGTATATTTATATTTATAATAGTTTAACTTTTAATTATTTTATTTTTATATTTATTTTGTATCAGCTCGCGATCTAGTTCATTTAGATCACGATTTAGATGATCTGAGTTCGAGCTTATGTTTATATGCTCATATAATAAATGAACTGAGCCGTGAAATACTCTAACTCATCATGAGCTGAGCTGAACCGAGAGAGCTTACTCAGTTTGACATCTACTAATTAGGTCTGGGACGGATCCGGATTCGTGGTTTTCGGATATTTGACAAAAAATCAAGATATTCACGAACGGATTAAGATCCGAAAATAATAATAAAATAATTAATAGTAGTATTTTTTAAATTATTAGTTAAAATTTTGAATGATTTTTTTTTTCAAAATAAATATGATATATTATACAAGAACTAAAAAAATATATTTCTCTCTCTCTATATATATATATAATATATAAATAATGTTGATATTTGTAAAAACATATATTTTTAATATATTTAATACGTCCGGATCTGGATCTGGATATCAAGTTCTAAAATTTTTACTATCCGATCCTCATATGGATCCGACCTACCCATATATACTAATTTTTGGAGCGGATCAAAGTGGATACCAGATCAGATCTCGGATACCAGATAATAACTTCACCCTACAACTACTACTAACTAAATCCACAAGCCAGTTCAGTGTGCTTGTGTTATAAAAGTGACTAACCATTTCATTTCAGATGCACTAAAACATGCTATCTTTGAATGCACAACGATAATACAAATTTTGGCATTGACCTCGACTCTATCACCACTTGGGGTTTTCCCGTCTAGCGGCCTTTAACCAATATAGATTTTTTCTTTTGGAGGAAATCGGATGGAAAACTCCTAGCATTAATAGCAGAATTTCACAACGAGATAAAGATCTTTATCTATGGATAATCTTGTTTCTTTGAAAAATGAGGAACGAGGAACTTTGTAGAGAATTTCACGTGAATCCCAAGACATTGTTCGCCATGGTGAAGATGAAGGTCTTACTTGGTCAAGGGCTAATAACCATTAGAGCTCAACCACCATCAGGAATGGCACTTCGAGCCCAGTCGCTTCGGTTAAGGAATGTATAACTCGTAGATGGGGCTTGGTCATCAACCGACCCCAACAACAGATTAGAATATATATTTGGTACGGTGCACAAGGATTAATATCTCTTAGGGAACCAATCTCGAAAAATTATACCCTCTTCACTCGGAGTTAGAGGCGTTTTTATGGGCGTTGCAGTGCTTCTGCAACCACAACAATAAACCGGCCTGTGGAACGAACTATCAGGACATTCTCAAAATGATCGATGAACAAAAAGAGTGGCCAAAATTATCTACATAACTTATGGAGCTCATGCACCTCCTCACCTCATACCATGCTTCTCACTCTCATTTGTTCCCCAAGATATCACCACCCAAACATACCACTTGACTTACTTATCTAGATCTAGTACTTTATTTGTTAACTTTGTTGGATGTTTTATTCTAGTATGGTTTATCACACCACTCCATGTCTGAGGAGTAAAATATTCTCTGGTTGTCAAGAAAAAATCCAACAAGTTTGATGCTAGAAATCATAAATTTTTTTGGGTACTTGCCAACCATGTTGCTTTTTCTTTTCCCATATTAGTTTCATCGTGGTTCTTATTTGCTATACTCTAAAAGTTAAAGCAAGAAGATGGCCTATTAAGTAGCTAAGAATATCATTATGGGTGATACTGTAAAAGTATCATCAACATTAATTTAGTATTAATTTTAATACTAATTTAATCTTTAAGACTCATTAAGTTTTTTTTGATTTTTGTATGTCTAATGGTGATACTCGATAGAATTCTAAAAAATAAAAAAAAAAATTTATTTTTTATAAAAGCTAAAATGAAAGAAAATCAAATTACTACTATATACAAAATTTTATTATGTTTCATAAAAAAATTCTTCATTGTATTGCAGTCGTGTAGTGAAGCTAAACAAGCCAATTACCAATTACCAAACATCTGAAATCAACCCACATAAGCGTAAGGTAAGAGGTATATGATCACCAAACAATAAGCATGTTTGCTTGAAGCCAGGAATCACATCTCAAACCGGATAAAGATTTTTCACTTGTCACATACATAATCATATGTTTCAAGCTCAATGTTTAATCATGAATTGTGTTTAACTGGTTTGGACCAGAAAACACAAACTATATCAAATGTATTGGAATATCTCCTATGATTTCAAGTCTTAAACACAACAAGCTGTGACTTCTACCAAAACACACAACCAGATACGCCAAATCCATGCCACATTGTGCAAACACTAAAAGATAATTGAGAAAAAACCTTCTGGATGGTCCTTTCGAAACAAGTATTGTGTTCATCCATTGAGGCATGTATGAATTCATCGATGTGATCTTTCACGTCCTGAAAGAAAGTAGCATCATCTTTCACCTTCTTCCTACATGAACTCACGACCAGTTTCGAAAGGACCTCAATAAGACTTTTTTCGGTCTCCATTTTTATGTCTGCAAAAGAGAAACAACACAAAGGAAAACATCTTAAACAAGAATGAGTAAACAAAATTCAAGCCAAGTACACAGATCAACCAAGAACAGTTATGAACATATTCAACACTATAAAACCTTGAAATTTATGTCCATATATCTTGCCCATGCCTGAACTTATGAGAATAGACTTTGTAGAAGAGGAAAACACAAT